>PVJC01037380.1:0-17222 GCA_004026665.1 Murina feae | reverse complement strand
CATGTTTATAGATTAGTGGATATTGTACCATTGTTGCATCCTGAGAATAAATCCCATTTGGTCATGGTGTATGATCTTTCTAATGTAATGCTGGATCTGAAAGATAAATATCACATGATCTCACTCATTTGTGGATTATAATGAACAACATAAACTGATGAACAAAAACAGATCCAGAGACATAGAAGTATCAAACAGACTATCAAACCTCAGAGGGAAGTCAGAGACGAGGGTGTGGGGGGAGGGAAGAGGAGGCAAGAGATCAACCAAAGGACTTGTATCCATGCATATGAGCATGACCAATGAACACAGACAATAGGGGGCTGGGATGTGTTCTGGGGGGCAGGAGCAGACAGGACTAGGTCAGTTGGGGGAAAAGGAGACATATGTAAAACTTTCAACAATAAAGAATTTTTTAAAATATAAAAAATCTCCACATTTTTTCCTTAACTGAAAATTTTGAAAAATAAATGACAAGTATACTATTTAATATGTTGCTAATGCAGACAAAAATTCTACATAAAATATTACAATTGTTTATCTGTCTGTGCGATAGCCCTAGATCAGCAGTTTCCACATTTTAATAGTAGTGGAAATTATTTTTAAAAACTAAATCTTTCTTGAAGTACCAATCTGTAAAGTCAATAAAATTTGAATGTTCTCATTGAAATGGGGCTGACAGGCCTAAATATTCTTTCCCTTTCGTCTTTCCCTGACACCTCTCCTTTCACACATACACACCACACATACTGGCTTCACACATGAGAGAGACACATGCACCAGGCCCTGAGGAGGTTTCTGACACACTTGTTGGAACGGAAGCCTCTGAGGGCCACAGTCCTAGAGCCACAATTCTTGATAGGCCTCCTTCTTTCTATCCTCACAATACCACCTTTCATAGGTGGCCATATTGCTTATCCTGGATGCGATTATCTTTATGGCATGTCCACTGCTTATCCATTTCCAAAGACTATCCAGAAAATTTAAAAGGCATCACATTTAACTCATTTTTTTTAATTTCTTCTTGCCCTTTTATGAAAACATAAATTAAAAAAGGTCAGTTATTGTAATAATGTTGCTTTGAAAAATACCCTAGAGATTTCACCTGGATTGCTCTTAAGCTTATGGTTTTTTTGTTTTGTTTTATGTTTCTTAGTTAATATGTTAAACAAATATTTACCAAACTCCTCCTTCATGCACGACAGTTAACTGTCTAAACCAAGCAGGTGAAGGCAGCATGGTTAAATGGAAGACATAACATTCTGAGTTATCCCGGTTCCACCAGTTACTATGAATTTTACTGGGCCTCAGTTTCTTCCTCTGTATATTGAGTCAATGCCTAATTTGCAGTGTGGTTGTGAGGCTCAATGGGTTCATGGATATGCAAATATCTATCCTAGTACTTGACCCCAAACCTAGTGAATTTCCCTTGAGGTGGGAGGTGGATGGGGGTGCGGGAGGATGTGACTAACAAGTTTTCTGTGCTTTGAATCTTCTATGGAGAGTAAAAACCTGACATCTAATGTCCAAAGTGATAGTTTCATCTCATCTTGATGCAGGGTGGAATCTCAGAAGATCCTAACTTGGATGTTCCTAACTCCTTCTCCTCCCTCCCACCCTCTCCAGAGAGTCAGACCCTCACCTGGAGATTCCATACTAAGACAGAAAAGGTCTAGCTTTAAAAGCTCCTCAAATGTATTCTTATCCGCCTACCTGCCACAGGTAGTTTGAGGTTACAACCTGAGGATTTAGAGAGAAGAGGCTGGTCTTTGTTTTAAGACCAGGTGAGCAAGGTCTTTGTTTTAAGTTCTCATAAAAAGAAGTCTTGTGCCTGCAAGTATGCAAAGGTAACAAAGTACTTCATGAAAGAGTGGATTTCCATGTTGCAAAGTCACACAAACTTAGTCCAAACTAAGAATGTCCCCATGGAGCAAAAACAGTAGTTCCATATAAGATATATACAATTGAGGCAACCCTACAAAGAAGCACTACACTTCTCTTATCACAATTGATTCACGGAGAAACACAGAAAATCAATTATAGGATTTCTATACAATTGATAAGCATTCATCTGACAAATATTAATTAAGCACCAGCTGTGTTCCAGGAACCATGTTGGTCCTTGAGTATATAAGTTGAATAATATTGATTCCATATATTCTCCTGAAGATCTTATGGGCTGCTATGGAGATGAACAAGTCCATCAGGTTATTAACATAGATTCTGAAATACGGACCTTGAAAAAGAAGATACCTACTAAGAAGGGCTCCTGAACAGATCAGCCAAGGGACTTTTATGCATGCATTTAAGCATAACCAATGGACACAAAACACTGGGGGGTAGGGGAGGTAAGGGGAAGGGCAGGGGAAAAAAGAGATATATGCACTAATCTTTGTAAAACTGTATGTAATAAATAAAAAAATTAAAATTAAAAAAAAAAGAAGGGCTCCTGGTGGCCTAACTGGGCTTAAATTTAAAACAAAAGCCTCTCACACAAACCACAATTCAGGAAGAGACCTGAACTAAACTGCCTGTTTCTTGCACTGAACTGCCAGCCTGCTCTGTTTCTGCCATCTGTGCCAGCCCTTGAGGAGTTCTTGGTATCTTGTTTCAACAAATAGGACTGAGGCTTCCCTGTCCAATTGAATCTATGAGCTAAAACCCATCAACATCTTCACGGACCATTCAGAGCAGCTCCATTCTGACCAATCAGGACAGTGCCTTTGGAACAATAGAACTCTGGGGAGGGGTTTGGAGTCTTAATTTGCATGAGGGTGAACCTATGGGAAACCAGGGGTGGGGACTTCTGTCTATTTAAGCTAGCTCCCCTCTGGTTCAGGAAGAATACTTTCCCTTTCCACTGAAAACTGCATTTCCCCAGCTGAATATTAAACACTGAAAACATCTCCCCAGAGCAGAGCAGACTAGTGTGAAGCAGACCAGAGCACAGGAGAGCTGCCTTGCTGAAAAGCAGCCTGGCTCCATGCCTTATAGCTGTGCTGTATTACAACTGAACTGCCTCACAGCCACACGGTTTTCACAGCTGTTCTGTATCACTGTTGAGCTCTTTTGCACTGAATGAAGTTTCCTTCTTTCTCGTACCCCATATTAGGGATTCCTGTTGGTATTGAATTGGTACCAATGACCGACGGTTGGCAGAAGAATGCTAAGACATGGGAAAGAGAGCAAGGCATGGAAGCACCTGGAAATTCACCTGTACTAGTTTTCTATTGCTACTGCAACAAATCACCGCATACTTGGTGGTGTAAAATAACACAAATGCAAGGATCACTAACAGCATTTGGGAGACATGTACCTTTAATTTCTTTTCACTTAGAAGTTTTCCACCACTGTTTTTGTCTTTCATGACAATGATTTTTTGAAGAGATCAGCTCAATTGCCTTATAGAATGCCTCACATTTTTACTTATCTAAATTCTTTCTTATGATTAGATGCATGTTAAATATTGTTTTATAAGAATTCTATAAATTAAGACGTACTTCTTATTACAGTATATCAGAAACAGGTAACTTCAATTTGTCCTATTACGGTTATGGTAGTTTGAAGACTGAATTAAGATGGTGTTTTCTGGTTCTCTTCATTGTGAAGTATTTTTATCCATTGTAATTAGCAAGCAAGTTGTGGCTTTCCACTGGGAAACCATGTTTATAACATTTCACACAGTAGTGTAACATCTGTTATTGATTCTCGCCTAAATCAATAATTGTACTAGTGGTTGCAAAGATCATTGGTGATTTTCTAATTGTATTGTTACATGTAAATGCATTAGCTAGTGTTCTTTTGCCTTTTTTGTTTTTTGAGTATTGCTATGAACTCAGTGATTTTTCTATATTCAATATAAATAAGCCATTACCATTATTATTCTTTGTGTTGTTTAAATTGTTTCAGTTTGACAAGTTGGAACCCTATCAAGGCAACTCTTGTTTTCCGTGAAGTGACCTAATGGAGTATTTTAAATGTTCATGTAAAACTTTATTTCTTAAAGTTAAAACATAAAATGTATAATTTCATTTAAAAAATAAAATAACACAAATGTATTATCTTACAGTACTGGAGTTTTGAAGTCTGAAATGGGCCTTCCAGAGCTAAATCATAATGTCCACAAAACCATGTTTCCTCGCAGGCTTTAGGGAAGAATATGCTTCTTTGCTTAGTCCAGCTTCTGGAGGACTCCTTCTCAGGCTTCATCACTCAGCCTTGGCTTCCCTGTCACAGCTTCTTTTCTGGTTCTTACTATCCAGATACCGACTTATTATAAGGACCTTTTTGACTGAGATGGGCTCATCTGATTACTCCAAGCTTTTCTCTCACCTCATCTCCTTAACTTAGTCACGTCTGCAAAGTCCCTTCTGTTGTGTGTCAGGTGACATATTCACAGTTTGGGCACTGAAACATGGATGCCTTTGAGAAGCCGTTATTCTACCTAACACAGCACCTTGCCCAGAGAGGAGAACTAGAGAGGCTTCCTAGAAGAGATATCTGAACTGAAACTTCACTGATAAAATATTATATTTCCAGGTGGGGGAGGGTAGACTGTGATAAGTGAAGGGGGTAGAACAGTCATAGAGAGAGATTTTCCAAATAGAGAAAACATGTGAGAAGACCCAGAGGAAAAAGAAAACATGTTTGTGGAACTTAAAAAATGTGTTTCAGGGCTGTCTGGTGGGTGGAGAAGGAGAGACTCTACGGTACTCAGAGGGCAGATCATGGAAAAACAATGTCTAAAGCTGTATTATGAACTTCGGGATTTATCCTTAGATAACAGGGAGCAACTAAAGAACTTTAAGTAGAAAGATTATTTCACTTGATATGAAGTAAAGCTTGGGAAGGGGCATGACTGAAAGTTATAAAAATCCAGAGAGATGATAGAGCTTCCTAAACTGAGGGCTTGGATGTTAATAACGCTATTGTCTGTGTGACCCCTGCAAATTGCCTACCCTATTTATACCTCATTTTCCTTATCTGTGAAAATGAGAATAACGCTGGAGCTCAATAGTATTGTTCTGAGGATTAAATGAGGAAATACACTTAAAGCAGTTAGTACAGAACCTGGCTCACGACAAAAGTTAACAGTTGTTATTTAAAGGTCATTTCTATAGGAATAGAAACAACTGAGGATAATCAAAAGATATTTGGGAGAAAGACTGAATAGGACCAGTGAGGTGGACCAGAAAGCCAAAGCTAAGAGGGCTCTGGGGTCTAGGTGGGCAGTTGACTCAATGGTGCAGATGATGGTGGCCCAGGGCACAGACAAAGCACTAGGGTATAGGTGTGGGTGTGGTGGGGAATGAAGGAGTACTGAGTTTTATTTTTTGAAATATATTTTTATTGATTTCAGAGAGGAAGGGAAAGGAAGAGAGATAGAAACATCAATGATGAGAAAGAATCATTGATCAGCTGCCTCCTGCATGCCCCACACTGGGGCCCAAGCTCGCAACCTGGGCATGTACCCTTATTCAGAATAGAACCCGGGACTCTTCAGTCCACAGGCTGACGCTCTATCCACTGAGCCAAACCAACTAAAGCTATTCTATTTTTGACGTGTTGAGCTGAAAGATGATTATGTGACTATCAAACGACAAGATCCAATAGACTTTGGTTGTATATATTTAGAAAGAATTGAATTAGATATCTTAGTGGGGTGGGGGTGAATGAAAGGCTAGTAAGCCAGGACAAGTAGAATAGGGAAACTAGGACAGATAAACAGACAAGCAGTTACAGCTATCTAGTAAATATCAAAAGTTTACCTCCCCTAACCAAGAACACTTAAGAGTATGTAAATGGTTTATACTTCTCCACAATCACAGGCTAAACAGTTTAAATCACCCTACTCAGGGAGATAGATAGCAGAAATCCAATTAGTGCTGTTTGCCAACCACTCACAAGTACATGGAGGGGGTCAATGTCTCCACCAGAGGAGGAGGCTAAGAACAATGGTGATTTTCCTGCTGGACACTTTCTTATCGACCCAGACCTGCCATCTCTTTCCTCTGGGCACCCCTTCATAAAGCAGCTGTGAATTGGGGCCACTAGAGGGCAGACATGGCCTGAAAGTCACCCACACAATGAGAAACTTCCTCTGGCCCATTTCCTCTTGGTCTCCAGACTACAACTCTTTACATTTCCACAGCCCTTCACGGTTTACAAATCCCTTCCAAATCACAATTCATTTCATCCTTGCCACAGCCTCCTAAAGTAGCACTTTTATCATCTTCATTTTACAGAAACACTTATGAAGAAATTAGACAGGTGTGTATAATTTTACAATCAAGATTTTTCTAGAACTGAGGAAAGCAATGATTCCTTAAGACAAATTGGTATTAGCAGCCCAAAGCATGGAGTGTTGGCACTTAGAGGGACAGCCATGTCTTGCTCACCCCTAGGCCCTCACAAACAAGGGCTCAAGAAATATAAATTAACTAATTAAAGAAAAGAACCTCGGGAACCTATGCTTCCTGAAATTCAGGAGGAATAAATGAACTGGCATTTTCAAACCGAGGGTACAATGTGTTCTGACTCACCAAGATTGAGCAATGTTTAAACCATAAGATTTCCACTGAGTGAGCTTGTGCTGAATGGAGCTCCATGATCATTAACATTTGCCTGGAACATGAATTCTTGTCCACCACCACAGCTCGTTAAGCTCTTTCTGCTCCAACATCTCAAAATTCCCATCTCTTCTTCCAAACCTTGACTCACTTCCTAAAAGATAGGTAATTATTTCACTTCTAACAAGTAAATATATCATCCCAGGCTCTCTCTCCAGGTCACCTCCACCTCTCCTCAAAGCTTCCAGACTTCCCATCTTCCACCCCTATCAGACATTTTGCTCATTCTTTGTGTGAAACTGACATTGTTAAAATTAGTTTTTCCATTATCGTGCCCATAATGCTGCCTATCTCAGACAGTGAGGTCTGCATATTGAATTTTTTTTTTTTAATATCCAGCAGGAATCTCTGCCATTGTGTGGCTGGGAATGGAGTTCAGTCTGGTCATGTGTTAAGTGCCTGATAGATACTTCTTGTAGTTGAAACCTAACCTACTGACAGAATTCTAAATCTCAGTTCACAAACTCTTCGAGTGATCTGGAGTGTGGTGCCAGTGATAAATTCAGCCACTGGTGGTCTGTTGTTATTTCCCTGGCTCTTGTCAAGTGGAAAGCCTGGGCAATGTGAGAATTTGCTTAGATATCTCTTCTACAGAGACTGAGGATAACTCAGGAGGACACTTATAAAATGGCTTCACCACACTGGTGATGCAACCAACCTTCCAGAGCAAGGAACAGAATGCTGAAGAGGCATGGCCCTCCCATCTGTGCCCATTTCAAGGGATGTGTCTGAAGTTGTTTATGATAGCCAGGAAACCTTATTAATTAGAGTTCAACTGATTTTCAAAAAAATCTCCGTGGTTTAAAATTCAGAATTTTTTGAAAGGGCACAGAGCTAAGATATACTTTTATTTCATCTGTAGGGGGCGGGGGGGAGACTAAATAAGCAACTTTGATCATGTACTTACCCACTTTTCCATCTCTACAAATTATTTTCGCCAATTTTACACATATATTTTTCCCATCTAATTTACTAATCTGATTATTGGCTGTGTCAGAAGGAATTAAAATATATATTGTCTTCGGTGCTAAAAGTAATAAAACAAAGAGATGATCTAAACATCCTGATAATATATAGCAGTAAGGATGGTATTTTAAGACTTTTGTTCTAGATGAATATTTTTCACCATTCTTTAGAATTCAACATACTAAGAAGGTCATGACCAAAACATGGATATAGAAATATGGTGATAACGTAAAATATTTTAGGAAATTTAAGAAGTATAGAGGAGGGTTTATGTACATTCTTTTTCCTATAATTAACCTTTTTCAAAATATACTTTTATTGATTTCAAGAGGAAGGGAGAGAGAGAGAGAGAGAGAGAGAGAGAGAGAGAGAGAGAGAGAGAGAGAGATCAATGATGATAATTAGCCATTGGCTGCCTCCAGCATGCCCCCTAGTGGGGATTGAGCCTGCAGCCCAAGTTTGTGCCCTAACCTGGAATCGAATCGTGATTTCCTGGTTCATAGGCCGATGCTCAACCATGAGCCACTTCAGCTGGGCTGTAATTAACCTTTAACATTAAGCTGTCCATGCCCTAAGTGGACTTTTTATTTATTTATACCAAACTTTCTTTTGTGTGTCAATGGTTTGCTTTTATTTGTGCAGTTCATGATGAGGTCCAGTGTTAGTTATTACTGCATAGATGTTTTTAATACACATGTGTACACATAACAATTCCTTATCTCCATGGCCATGTGTTCATAAATGCAAATTGGATGCATGAGAGGAAAGATTTCCTCAGTCCCAAGTTGGGATAACATATTTGTATGATCTCATAATGAACTTGAAGCCAGACGCACTAGGCCTATCTGTCTGGTAAAGATCTGAGAACTGGTAAAGATCAGATCTGTGAAACCTAAACATTCTACCCCATTCAGCATTCAGCATGTGCCCTGTTCAGGTTCTTCTTATGGGTCACTACAGTCCAGGCTTCACAAACTGCTCTTTTTCCTGTGAGCTCTATTCCAAAACCATATGGTAAAAATACTTAGACATTCCATTGATTATGCTTTTTTTAAAATCTTTGCACCTCAACCTGCAAAACAACAGCAATTGTCAGGAACTACCAAACTCTCACCTTAAAAAGCAGTGTCTGTTCCTGAGTCAAAGATTCTTATTGAATGTTTCTGAGCACCCTGGAGTGAATCAATAGAATTGTTTTATAGAACCATTCTTTCAGGAGAAATCAACTTACAGAGAGTGAAGACTCTCAGCCTCCTAGCTTCTCAATGTCATAGGACAAACCCTGCCTTTTTGGCTCTACATCCTGACGTTCTAAGGCCTCCTCACTCTGGTCCTGCTGCCTGCCTCTTGTGTCCCTTTCCACAGCCTCTCTGACAGGAGCCCTGTGCTGCCTGGTCTCTCACTTGGCAGATGTCTTATTCAGGCCTGGAATGCACTTTCCTCTTGTTTTGTCTAAATGCTATCCCAATCCCTGTGCAAGCTTCTCATCCCTCTAAAACCTTCCCATACCACTTGAGTCTTCTCTCTTATCTGAACTCAGACACCTGTTTATCCATACTGTTTATTTCCCAAATATCATGTGCTTAATTATGAGTTTGTTGTGTCTTATATTAAATACTCCTACTTTTTTTAATTTAAATTCTTTATTATTTTTTATCTTTATTGTTCAGATTATTACAGTTGTTCCTCTTTTTTCCTCCCATAGCTCCCCTCCTCCCAGTTCCCACCCTACCCTCTGTTCTTACCCCTCTCCCCCCCTGTTCTCATCCATAGGTATACGATTATTGTCTAGTCTCTTCCCGCACTCCCAACACCCTTTACCCCCTGAAAATTGTCAGTCCAATCCCTCTGATTCTATTCTATTCACCAGTTTATTCTATTAATCAGATCTTTTATTCACTTGATTTTTAGATTCACTTGTTGAAAGATATGTATTTGTTGTTCATAATTTTTATCTTTACTTTTCCTTCTTCCTCTTCTCAAAGGATACATTTCAGCATTTCATATAATACTGTTTGGGTGGTGATGAACTCCTTTAGCTTTTTTTTTGTCTGTGAAGCTCTTTATCCAACCTTCAATTCTGAATGATAGCTTTGCTGGGTAAAGTAATCTTGGCTGTAAGTTCTTGCTATTTATCACTGTGAATATTTCTTGCCATTCCCTTCTGGCCTGCAAAGTTTCTGTTGAGAAGTCGGCTGACAGACGTATGGGTTCCCCCTTATAGGTAACTGATTGCTTTTCTCTTGCTGCTTTTAAGATTATCCCCTTGTCTTTTGCCCTTGGCATTTTAATTATGATGTGTCTTGCTGTGGTCCTCTTTGGATTCCTTTTGTCTGGGGTTCTCTGCGCTTCTTGGACTTGGAAGTCTATTTCTTTTACCAGGTAGGGAAAGTTTTCTGTCATTATTTCTTCAAATAGGTTTTCAATATCTTGCTCTCTCTCTTCTTCTGGCACCCCTATAATTCAGATGTTGGTACGTTTGAAGTTGTCCCAGAGGCTCCTTCCACTGTCTTCATATTTTTGGATTCTTTTTTCTCTTTGCTTATCCATTTGGGTATTTTTTGTTTCTTCATATTTCAATTCTTTGACTTGATTCTTGCTTTCCTCTAATCTGTTGTTGGATCTCTGTATAATATTCTTTATTTCAGTCAATGTATACTTAATTTCTACTTGGTCCTTTTTTATATCCTCAAGGGTCTCATTAGATTTATTAAGGGTCTCACTAAATTTATCAGCGGTTTCTAGAAAATTTTTTGAAAAATCTTATAACCGTGGTTTTGAACTCTATATCCAGTCATTTGCTTTCCTCCATTTCTGTCATTTGTGATCCATTTCTTTGTCTCCGCATTTTGGCTGCTTCCCTGGATTGATAGAGTGGCTTTCTGTGTTAGGTGATCACTGAGAGGAAATGACCTCCAAGCCACTTGATTATGTGAATCAGCTGTGTCTACGGTGGGAGAACTTCTGTGCTGGAGACACCCTTATGGGGCAAGAGTTGTTTCAGTGGGGCTTTGGTGCTCACGGAGTCTGTCCCAAGTGTGTCCCTTATGAATCTGAGGAGTTGTATATCGAATTGTACCACTCAGACCCCTGGGTACGCTGGCACTTGTATCTCCAAGGAGGTGCTATTTTAGCCTCTGCCTAAGGCTACTCAGTTTTTTATATGCAAAAGCCTCTGCGTGCAGCTTGGGTGGGGTGGGCTCTTGGGGAGTCTACAGGGTGGAGCAACCAGCTATGGCTGCTTCTCAGTCCTGCCCTAAGAGGCACCAGGTCTCAAGCTGCTCTGGAGTTTCTCCTGGTGCCTGATGGTGCCAGACAGTGCCCAACAATGTCAGAGAGTCCAGCTCCTCCCCATATGGTTCTGAGCCCCCAGAAACTCGCCTGGAACTGGAGTTCAGAGCTATCAGGAGCTTGTGCCTCCTTCTGGTAGGAAATGCTGCTAGCCCTTTTCACGTGCCCCTTCGCCACGCATGCCTCCGTACCTCTGCACTTTATTTTCTCACCTCCTCTGCATCTCAGTCTCTTTCTAGTTGTAGAATTTCCACTTAGCCAGCCTTCCTGTGAGTCTGGGTGGTGTCCGTTTTTCCTTTTAGTTGTTGTTTTAAAATGGTTGTGCACGGCCGCAATTCCAGTGTTTACCTATGCCACCATCTTGGTTTCTCCCCAACTTCTCATACTTTTGACTTGTCATGGCTTTTCTTCTTAGTTAGACCCTAGGTTTCTTAATGGCATGGACCCTGTTGTTTAAATTTTTCTACATGGCATTTAACATAGCACACAGTAGAGACTCAATACACATTTGTTGATGACATATAAAGATAAACTGCTCAAACAGAAGCCTATTCCTCTTGAGAGACCAAAAATATATATCAGTGATGCGAACTCTCTAGAGAACAGAAAGAAAGCCAGCTATTCTCATGGCCTGGATGCCATTTTCAGGCCCCAGCACCTACTCTTCGTTCTACCTCTGATGGCACCTGGAAGAGGCCCAGGTGAGAGTTTCTCTAGGCAGCACTGCTCTGCCTCCTGCCCTCTTTCCATCCCTGCATCTAGCATTCTTATCTGGGTCAACAATCTAGGACTTGATTTTTCATTGTCTTGTTTTTATCTAACAAGGATCCAGTATAACTCCTTGCCCACAAATTTGTTTTCCTTCCACTGCACAGTATATATGATTGGTCCCTCCCACTCTGTCTCTTTCCTCCCAAACTTTGACACTCTACACTCATGTGCTTTACCTGTCCTCAGCTTAATTGTCACTAGCTCTCCCCTAAAGGCACCAGTTCTCCTACAGTTTCAAGAAACTGCTCATTTTCTCATGCCTTTGATAAGTGACACAAGATATACAAAATATTCAGCTCACAGCTTAATGCCCAGTAAGGCCTCCAGAAATGGTAGCTCTTAAAATTCCATCATTATAATTATCATTGCATTATTCCCCAAGTCTGGAGCTGAGGTCACTGTCCTCCCTACTCCCCTAAAACTTTCTGGTGAAGACCCTTGCCCTTTGGAGTGCATCCTACCTGGTCACATCACCCTTGATTCCACTCTGGTGCTGTCAACACAGCCTCTGGCTCATAGATGCTTTGATTTCTCCCTGTCCACCAGCCCTGCCACTTTCCATTCCCTCTCTCTGCAATTTAGACTTCATGATATAGCAGTTCCATCCCACTCTTAGATAAGCCTTAATCTCTCTTATCCATCTTCCATTTTTTCTAACCTACCCAGACAAATCTCACCCCAATTCTGTTTTTCCTGTACTAGCACCTGAGCATGTAAGCCCTGAATTCAAGTTGCTAATATTTATCCAAGAAGTTTTTGCATGAGTTTTATAAGATAGATCATTCTGAAGTTTTCTTTCTGCAACATATTGTACACAGCAGTATTTACAGAGAGTGTGATTTGCTCCCAACACTAATGATAGCAGTGAAGACAGGGACATGGCCATAGGTTTCTTGAAGTCTAGAGCTGTGGCTGCAGGTTTGTAAAATAAGTTTGGATGATTTTCATCTTTTTATGCTATTAAAGTTTTTTTTTCTTTATAAGAGAAGGTTTATTTAGAAAGTCACAGAAATAGAAGAGTCTTAGAGCTCAGGAGAAAAAAGGCAAGGAACATACACCTAGGGGGAGAGGGTGGGGAAAGGCCCAGGGTGCTCCATAGAGAGAGCAGTCTGCTGTTGAAGACTTTTAACAGGACAAGAATTAACCTATTCCTTAAAAGGCTGATAATGATTCATGTTGATTAACTTTAATATGGAGTTTTGGCCTTTGAAAATGAGACTCATTGAAAAATGGAATTATTTGAATTGACACAGATTCGGTAATAGAACTAAAAAGAACACTTGACTTTGAGCACTTCTCTGAGTTCTTGGTTGTTCTTAAACTATTTACTAATGGCCAAGAGAACATCTTCTGAGCCTTTGTTCTTGTATTGTCTGGTTATAGACTTCCATTTTCTTACCTTAAGACTATAACATACAAACTCAGCCTGCTTCCAGCCTTCACATTGAAAGAAGGTAAAGGGATTAGCCAAAGAACACATATGCAGAGACCATAGACACAGACAACAGTGGGGATGGCCAATAGGAAGGGGAAATGAGGGCAGGGGGAGCTGGGCAGAGGGGAGAATGGGGACATCTGCAATAATGTCAACAATAAAAATATAGTTTTAAAAAAAGATTTGCCCACTTCCACAATTACATAACCCAATTTCTTAAAAATAAATAAACTATATATTTATTTTTAAATTTACTTTTCTATTGGTTCTGTTCTGGAGAACCCTGACCAAAACACATATCCCAAAGGTGCTGTGTTCACTTCATCAGCACATATATGAAAGTTTGCTACGTATTCTATTCCCTTCACTTTTTAAGGACCAAGGTCTGCTATTATTTTCTTTCCTTTGAAATCATAGGCAACAAAAGCTGTCATTTCATGGCTAAAGTTTTATGAATACCTAGGAATACTAAACCCTCAGATGCTTTTAAACAATAAACCCATGCAGTTTTGGAGAATTTTTTTTTCATTTTTTTCCCTTTATTAATTAAGATATTATAAATGTGATCTTATCCACCCAATGTCCTCTCATCCCCCACTCCTGCCCTCATCTTCACCCCCTGTTGTCTACATCCATCGCTTATGCTTATATGCATGCATACAAGTCCTTTGGTGGATCTCTTCCCCTCACTCCCACCCTCCCCTACCTTCCCTCTGAGTTTTGAGCATCTGATCAATGCTTCTCTGTCTCTACATCAGTTTTTGTTCATCGGTTTATGTTGTTCTTTATAATCCACAAATGAGTAAGAGCACGTGATATTTATCTTTCTCTGACTGACTTATTTCACTTAGCATAATGCTCTCCAGTTCCATGCATGCTGTTGCAAATGGTAGGAGTTCCTTCCTTTTTACAGCAGCATAGTATTCCATTGTGTAGATGTACCACAGTTTTCTAATCCACTCATCTGCTGATGGACACTTAGACTTATTCCAAATCTTAGCTATGGTAAATTGTGCTGCTATGAACATAGGGATGCAGATATCCTTTCTGATAGGTGTTTCTGGTTTTTTGGGATATATTCCTAGAAGTGGGATCACTGGGTCAAATGGAAGTTCCATTTTTAGTCTTTTGAGGAAACTCCATACTGTTCTCCACAGTGGCTGCACCACTCTGCATTCCCAACAGTAGTGAATGATGGTTCCTCTTTCTCTGCATCCTCGCCAGCACTTGTCATTTGTTGATTTGTTGATGATAGCCATTCTGACAGGTGTGAGATGGTACCTCATTGTTGTTTTGATTTGCATCTCTAGGATGATTAGTAACTTTGAACATGTTTTCATATGTCTCTTGGCTTTCTGAAGTCCTCTTTTGAAAAGTGTCTATTTAGGTCCTTTGCCCATTTTTTTATTGTATTGTTTATTTTCCTTTTGTTAAGTTGTATGAGTTCCCTGTAAATGTTGGAGATTAAACCTTTATCAGAAATATCATTAGCAAATATGTTCTCCCATGCAATGGGTTTTCTTGTTGTTTTGCTGATGGTTTCTTTTGCTGTGCAGAAGCTTTTTATTTTGATATAGTCCCATTTGTTTATTTTCCCTTTAGTTTCCATTGCCCTAGGAGCTGTGTCAGTGAAGAAATTCTTTTAGCATATGTCTGAAATTTTGTTACCTGTGGATTCCTCTAGTATTTTTATGGTTTCCCGTCTTACGTTTAAGTCCTTTATCCATTTTGAGTTTATTTTTGTGTATGGTGTAAGTTGGTGGTCTAGTTTCACTTTTCTGCATGTGTCTGACCAAATTTCCCAGCACCATTTATTGAAGAGACTGTTTTGGCTACATTGTATGGTCTTTCCTCCTTTGTCAAATATTAATTGAGCATAGTGGTTTGTACTGATTTCTGGGTTCTCTATTTTATTGCATTGGTCTACATGTCTGTTCTTGTGCCAGTACCAGGCAGTTTTGAGAACAGTGGCTTTGTAATGCAGCTTGATATCTGGTATTGAGATCCCTCCTACTTTGCTCTTCTTTCTCAGGATTACAGCAGCTATTCGGGTTTGGTTTGGTTTTTATTCCAGATGAATTTTTGAAGAGTTCTTTCTAGATTTGTGAAATATGCTGTTGGTATTTTAATGGGGAGTGCATTGAATTGATAGATTGCTTTGGGTAGTATGGACATTTTGATGATGTTGATTCTACCAATCCATGAACATGGTATGTTCTTCCATCTATTTATGTCTTCCTCTATCTCTTTTTTCAATGTTCTGTAGTTTTCTGAGTATAGGTCTTTTATGTCCTTGGTTAAGTTTATTCCTAGGTATCTTAATTTTTTTGGTGCAATGGTAAATGGGATTGGTTTTTCAATTTCTCTTTCTGTAAGTTCACTATTGGTGTAGTGCTAGCCAAAGCGATCAGACAAGAAGAAGAAATAAAAGGCATTCAAATTGGAAAAGAAGTAAAATTGTCATTATTCACAGATGACATGATACTGTAGTTAGAAAACCCTAAAGACGCCATCATAAAATTATTAGACCTAATAAATGAATTTGGCAATGTAGCAGGATACAAAATTAATGCCAAGAAATCTATGACATTTTATATGGAGAATATTTTTTAATAAAGGAATAAGACCTGGGAAAATGTTCACAAGATTATACAAAATGTTTTACAAAATGGAAATCTATAATCCTTGGTGTGTCATGCCCAGTGCACTGGTATTTTTGGTTCTGATTGTTTTTAAACTTCATTCAGGTAGATGTGATCATAATTTTTATTTTTCTTTAAAGTAAAAAATAAAACTGGTAAAAAGACATTGTTAACTTTTTTTAGATGGAAGTACATATGAAATATTTAACTATTCTTTTTACAATGAGCATATATTGTTCTTATAATAGAAAAAAAGATTCTGAAAAATATAAATATTTGTTTTTAAAGCAGATTTGGAAATTTAGAATAATGTGGATAAATTAAAGATTAAAGAACATTAAGGAGCTGAGAATGCAGGAACCTAACACCATAAACACATACAGGTGCAGAGCAGACAGAGAGACAGGAGTACAGATAAAAGAATTAACCATCACCCAATGGGAGGAAGCAAGAGATTCAACAGTTTGGGAGAACCAAACCCAGAGGTCTGAACACTGGGTAGTGAAAAATGACTGGAGCCCAGAGCCCGAGAGCCAGCACTGTCGGTCATCAGCCTCAGCTGGGAAAACCCCAAGGGAAATGGAACAAGGAAGTTAGGGGTGGCTGAATCAGAACTCAGGGACCAAATGCTATCCAGAGAAACTGAACAACAAAGAAATTAAGAGACTCCGGTTTCACACAAATATTTTTAAAGGAATATATTTGTCCATAATAAGTTAAATGAAAATGTATTGAACTGGAAAACACAACAAAAGATGAGAAAGATATTTAGAAAAATATTTAAACTTTGAGAAACTTTATCAATCAAATGTCACCCAAGAAAAGAAACAACCCAGAATAGCAGTCCTTTCACTAAATCATTTAAAGGTTTTTTGAGTTTTTCAGTTATTTTTTATCACTTTTATTGAAAAGGCAATTTCTCTGCTCTAATGGCAAATTCTCTGATAAAGGTTGAGTAGCTTTGAGGTGAATGTGAACTCAGTTTTCAAAGCAGCAAGAAAAGTCATACAGTGTTAAGATGCCAAGCTTCCTCCCAGAAATCTTCTGAAAATAATTTATAAAGATATTTAGGGCTCCTCTGAATTCTTGTGAGGCACAGTATGCAAAGAAACTGATAGTTTAGAACAACACTTTCCTGTGACTACAGAGTGTTGAATTCTAAAATGCTACATAGCAACATAAGAGCAAAATAAATTCATTTTTTCATTCATTGTGGGCAAAATACATAGCTACAGTCTCCAATACGGAGCTAAGGAGGTGGACCTGGATGTACCAGTCTAATTATCTTGTTGATTGATCTTAATGATCATTACCAATGCCATGGCCATCAGTTATTAAGGATGCATGGAATGATTATATCAGCCACTTCATATAGTTGGCAAAGATAGTTAAATACCAGAAGGGAAAATGGAGAAGAGCAGGAACAATTACAACAAAGATCCTCATGAAACCAAGAATTCTTTGCTGGCCCCTGACCTACATAATAGC
>PVJC01037379.1:0-17229 GCA_004026665.1 Murina feae | reverse complement strand
CAAGCCCGAGATAATATAACTCAAGCTTAACAAGCAGCTCTCGCTCCCTCTTGCCTGGTGACATGCACCTGCTCCGTTTGTGCATTCTCTCTCCATAGCAGCCATGTGGGCGCTAATAGCTGCCTGGGGTCTGCAACCTGGCCTCAAGGGCTCCAAATGTGGGCCCAGGCACAGCCAGACAGAGTGCAGCTGGGAATCCAGACTAAGATAGCAGAACGGTGACAAGCACTGCGTTGGACTGAGCCAATGGCATAGAATTTTTCGATCTAGGCCTTTGTACTGGGCTTGATGAAGACAGAACGATACTTTTCCCATGATGGGACATACGGAGACGCTGGGGTTAGCAATTAGACAGACATGAACAAGGCAAGGGCGATGGGCCAGGCACAGATGGTCACAGGGAGGAAAGCCTCAGGTACCCAGCAGCAGACAACTGTAGGGCGGGATCTCAGCCCCAGGGCAACCTTTCCTCTCCTAGCACAACGCTGGTCACATAGTTTAGATTTTGACCTTTCTCCCCTAGAGATAACATCCAGGCCTCAGTTGTATTTCAGCTCCAGGGCTGCAAAACCAGATAATCAACACCTCCTCAGGCCAAGCTGCACTGAGTAATGACCCCTGCGCTGGAGCCAACCAGTCAATCGGTGGAGACCTAGACCCTGAAAGGACACACATGGAAAGCTGCTTAATATTCCTCTGAGATCTTCCCCTGTAACCTCCCCTAAAACTCCCCCTTTAAAACCCTCAGGACAGAGGACCCAGACTGCTCTGCCTTCTGGGAGCAAGGCCCCTGCCTTTCCCTTCTCCCTCCACTTTCCCATTCCCTGAGGTACATCACCTTTACCTTCCTCACTTCTAAGCTCCAAGGCCCATTCCTTTGCCTCTATAACCTATTTCCTCGGTCTATTTCTTCTACAAATTATTTTTTCTACCTCAGCAATTTTCTAAATAAATGTCATCTTACAGTTTGATTCGTGGCTCTGAATTCTCTCAAATACAGGGGTTGCTGAACCCAGGTCTGATCTGATCCCACAGGTCTAAACCCCTGGTGTCATTTCCACTGCTGACAACAATGGGACATCGGGAATGTGGGGGCATTCTTCTATGTCTACCTCAATAATTCCTACCATGAAACCACAACCATTCATGGGTCTCCTGAAATGCTTTTCTCTTGACCCCGTGAAAGGACACCGTTTCCACTGGCAATATACAAGCATTTAACACTCAAAAATTCTGAATAGGAAACAACTCACACAACCTATAACTCTTAATTTCAGAACACATAAAAATTATAGAAGCCAGAGGCTTTATTAGGAAAAAAGAAATAAAAATTTTGTCAACAAATAATTTATAAAAGTGAGAAAGATTTTTTTTCTCTTGTCAATAGGGGACATAGGTAAATTCCTACGTAAGTAAAATAATCTGCTAATGAAGGTTGGTACTTAGCCACTATGGTCTCATTTCTGATTGGATTGAAAAGTTTGGTAACTTTCAGAAAGTGAAATGGACTCTGAAAACTATGGCCACCACTTTTAAACTGAGATAGGTGGTACTGTGATACTGTGATTTATAATATGAAATATGTATTTGATCTTCATCCCCTTTTCTGCACACAGCTCCTAAAACCATGGAATTTCCTAAATGATGAAGCAGCAAAATTTCTGTTATGCTAGCAAAGTGACTTGGGAGGGGATCTAAGTTTGGGGGCTGGTTGCCAGGGGAAATAACCACAGGACTAGAGGACTCTCCGATCAATCCTCTGACCTCTGGGGAGGGCAAAGGGGCTGGAGCTTGAATCTCATGCTAATGGCCAGTGATTTAATCAGTCCTACTAAGTACTGAAGCCTTCATAAAAACATCAAGGGTTAGACAGCTAGGTTGCTGACCAAGTGGAGGTGCTGGGAAAGTGACATACCCGAGAGGGCATGGAAGCTCTTTGCCTCTTCTCATGTACGTTACCTTATGCATCTCTTCCATTTGGATGTTATCTGTAACCTTTATCAGATCCTTTAACAGACTGGTAAATGTAGGTAAATTGTGTTTCTAAGCCCTGTGAGCTGCTCTAGCAAATTAACCCAACCCCAGGAGGAGGTGTTGGGCACTTCTGATTTACAGTTGACAGGTTATAAATACAGATGACAACCTGAATTTGCAATTGGCATCTGAAGTGGGTGGTGGCAATCTGGTGAGGTTGACATGACTCCTTAACCTGTGGGATCGACACTATCTCCTGGTAGATAGTTAAACTGTAGGACACTCATCTGGTGTTGAAGGAAATTGCTTGGGGGTGTTGGGGGAAACTCTCCATCACTACACTGGAATTTGTACCAGAATACTTTTTAGATATCAAAAATTCCATCAAGACATATTTAAAAACAAAAGTTATCCCCAGGACACTATCTTTCTGGAAACAAGGGAAATCTAACAGAGGAGGTTAGTGTAGGGAGCAGACAATCTTATTTAAACAAAAGAAAATAAATCTAGTCTTAAAAAAAATTATTAGCCTAATTTGATGTACCTACATATGTGTGTGTGTGTATTGTTAATCTTCACCAAGGATATATTTTTCCATTGATTTTTAGAGAGAGCGGAAAGGAGGGAGACAGAGAGAAAGAAACATCTATATGAGAGAGAGAGACATCGATTGGTTGCCTCCCACACATGCTCCAATCAGGGCAGAGGATTGAGCCTGCAACCGAGGTACATACCCTTGACTGGAATCAAACCCAGGACCATTTAGTCCATTCAGGGTTGACGATCTATCCACTGAGCCAAATTGGGTAAGGTCCAATAGACATATTTTTATTACTACAAGATAACTTAATAAATGGTAAAACCACAGCTTTAACCAATTGTTATGAGCTCCACACAGCTTTTATCTAAGTTGTTCCTTTTCTGCCTCACTCCACCCTAAACATTTACTACTCTACATTTCATATCTTTTTTCCCCTCTCAGCGTTTCAGAGATTTTTGTTTCATTTACTTTTTCTAACCAATCCATTTTTTTTCTATGTTATATTGTTGGCGTCTAGTATTCCTTTCCAACTTTTCTATTTTTGTTCCTTTTCAGCAGTTTTCATTTTTCCACTGCTTGTTTCTCATCATTTCACTCATTTGATACATTTTTACCAGTTACTATTTTTGCTGGTAAGCAGCAGTCTGGGCAAGAAAGCTAATAAATAAATTCCTACCACTATTATACACCAAAACCAAAGAAAACATTAAGGTGAAAAGTAGAAGTTCATGTACAATCTATCAATTAAATGTAGTTTTAAAATTAAGTTTCAGGTACTATATGTATGTAAAACAGATATTGTATTTCTGGGTTGATAGTTACCTAGTGCTAGCATTGTGTGTGTTTTTTTTTGTGTGTGTGTTGTTGTTTGTTTATTTAATATATTTTCTTTATTGATTTTAGAGAGAGAGAAAGGGAGAGGGAGAGAGAGAAGCATCAATGAGAAAGAAACATTGAATGGCTGACTCCTGAAATCCTGACTGGGAATCGAACCAGTGACCTCCTGGTGAATGGGTTGATGCTCAACCACTGAGCAACGCTGCGCCCCGTGCTTTCAAAGTATTTTACAAGCACTGAGGGCACTCTTTACTGTGCTCACAGTAAGTTACCAAAATTCCAGATACCAGGGAGCACTATCTTAATTCACTGATACTCTGCTCCCAAGCAACTGTCAACAGTTTGAATCAAATAAACTCACACAAATCCTTTACAGGTTTGAATATTTCTTCACGTTAACATATGTATTAAGAAATGATTTTAAAATATCTATTTCCATTTTTTAAAAAGGGAAAAAAACTTTTCTAGATATCGAACTGTTTATTCTCAAAGAAGTTCTGTAAATTTAAGGGAAACATGACTCCGCTTGCAATTTTCAGAGATACCATACCCAAGCAGTTATTTCTTTGTCAACCTAAGAAACAAAGACAATGCTGATAGTCATCTTTCTCCACTAGCAGTAAGTTTTTACCTTGAAGTACTGGTAGAACAGAATAATGACACTGGATACTCCTGATACAGATTAAAAATGACAAGTTTTTGCATATTTAAAATCAATTTCTCCTTGGAGCTCTCTAGTTTAATACATCTTCACAACAGTTAATTACCTCATTAAGACGTCAGAGGAATGGCTGTTACGAGGGTGCAACTTTTCCTTTCCCCCTGACATTTCAACAAGTTAACCATCTAGAATTCAACAAAGAAATCCCTGCTCAACACAGATGCAGGCTTGATAGACCTGTGCAGTTAAACATCTAAAGGCTGAGAGATGAGACGGGAGAAAAGTGCAGACGGCCCACAGGGCTGGGTGCCCTGCAGCTGGAAGCTGGTGGCTTAGCTGGGAGAGGGGAGAAAGCCAGTAGTACAACAGAGTTGCAGGAGGGCAGGGGCAGTCTAGCAGCGTGAATGGCAAGTGGGAGTGTGAACAATGTCTGAGTCAGCAGATGCCTGACAGCTGTGCAGCTCCCCACTGTCAGGCTGGGTGGTGGTATTTCAGACAAAGAAATGGAACCAGAGACCTGCCTTTGTTGGACTCCCAAAACTCCCCCGTTGCCACTGTAGTCAGGTCCAGGGGCATATTATATTAGCTGTAAACTAAGAGCTGTTACAACAGAAGAGCTGTTTCTCTGTGCACTGATCCCAGGAGGGTAGCTTGGGGCACGACTCCACGGAGGTCAGGGGTTGCCATTACCACATTACCATGAGGGTGAAACAAACCCCACCCCCAAGGAGCATGGCTGTACTGTCTTATGGAAGCCATGGAGGTTCAAGACTGGGAGACCACATAGGTAAAAATCTTGTGATTCAGCACCATCTACTGGAAAACAGTAGAAAGATCTCTTTAAAGATAAATGCAAAATCAAAGGACGGTAAATACCATGAAGAGCCACAGTAATGACGATGACAAGAAAATAAAAAATCCCCAGAAAGCAGGCTGGAACGCATGGAAATATCTATACTAATAATCTATACTAATAATAACCTAGAGCCATCATGACCAGAGGGACAACCAAACCAGGAGGGGGAGGGCCGGGCCTTAAGAGGTCATTAGCCTCTGGCCTGAGCTGGGTGGAGGCCTAAGGACCTCGCCTCTGCGTCCCTCTGAGGTTGACTCCAGCAGGACCTGGCCCCCCCTCTCTGTGGACCAGAGGCCCTTTTCCTGATACCATGTTCCCAGGATCTCTCAGACCCCGTTTGTGGAAGTCAGAAAACACTACGTGTGGTCATCCCACCCTAAGGACTCCCAGGGCTGACAGTGGGGGAGGCCCTTGGTGGGGTCCCCTCTGTTGTGGCGTCGAGTCCCATCAGTGTTTCCTCAGGGTCCTCACCTTGACTCTGGCAGGACCTGGGCCGGTCCTCTGCGTGGCTGAGGTCCCGCTCCCTGTACAAAGCCCCCGAGTCTCTGAGACCCTGACACAGGAATCGCCTGCTGTCGATTCCCTCTTCCCCTGCACCCACCTCACCTCTCCGCTGCTTATGAGGCTGAAGCCATGGAAGCGCATCCATCTGCCTTGGAAGACCCGTCTTAGAGGCGGTGTATGTGCCCCCAGTGCCCACCCTGCCCCCGGGGCCTGAACCGCAAACATGCCTGGGCCTGGGCCATGGACAACTTCCCTGCGCTGGGCCACCCCTCCTGTGACCCCGCCTCTGGCTCCCGGAGCCTGGCCCCTGGGACGAGGAGGTTCCCGGAGCTGAGAGGGACCAGGAACGCGGCCCAGACCCATGCCTCCAGGACCCGAGGCCACCTCAAGAGGAGGCCCAGGTGCCAGACCACACAGCCCTTTGGCTACTGAACCAGCCAGGAGGTGCCAGCCAGAGGGGACAGAAGGAGGTGGACTCCTGGCCCCGCGCTGAGCCCAAACCCCCCGCACCAGCTCCAAGCACCCAGGCTGCACCCCAGGAAGTGGACAGGAGCCCGCACCCCTGGGGGGCCCGGACTGCGCTGTGGGCAGCCCTGCTGCTTCTTTCCCCTGAGGGACGCACACACTCTCCTAGGACAAATCTCTCTCTGAGTGCAGTCCATAGCATGCTAACTTGACTTTTGCATCTACTTCTCACCTCTGTTCTCTTCTGGAACCCAGGGACCGTGATTAGACCACGGATCGATCCTTAAAATAAAGAAAAAGAAATCGCCTGTTGTCCTCATCCCGCTCTGGGTGGGATGATTCTGTTCTAGGGTCCAGAATCATGTTCCTCATGTTCCTCTCCTTGAGCCCTGGCAGGTCCCAGGATCCTCCCTCTGTTGACCCAAGGTTGGACTCCTCACTGCCCTGAGTCCTCTGCAGGAAGTCAGTGTACCTCACATCTAGTACCCAACCCAGCAATTCCAAAGCCTGATGGCAGGGCTCAGTTGGATTCCGTAGGGTCCTTTAGCCCATACTTTGACAGGGCCTGGGCCTCCTGTCCTCTATGAACCTGAATCTGCAATCCTCAGACCAAGGGTCTGACTACCCCAGTTCCCTGAGGAGGTGGGGCGGGGGAAGGTGCAGTTTTCAACATACTAACAGGAAGCCCAACTTTGGGAATTTAAATTCTTGCCTCATTCACCTTCTACTGTTAAACCCCAAATCTAGATACCTACTATGTACCTACTATGATCACCCCCAAGATTTTAAACAAAGCTAAGATAACCAGTTGAGCAACTCTATTCATTAAGGACAGCCTAAATACAATGATTTCAACTTTGAAAACAGATAGCTGGGAAGACCACATGGACAGTGTGGAAAAGGGGGTGAGATGGAAAATTTCTCTGGTAGCTGCCAAGAAGTGAATGGTTTTCAAGGTGTGTAAGAGCAGCCTGTATTAGGGAAGCAGGATGGTTCACATCTCCAGAGACAGTCGCATCACCTTGAAAAGATTTTAGGTAAATCTTATGAAAGCTAGCTGATGGTGAAGGATGAGAAAGAACGATGAGCCACTGAAATGGGTGGCCTAGGGAAACGTTTGGAGGAAGCATCATCTCCCTACTATGTGACTCATCAGAACTGAACATGGGTCAGTAAGTTTGGGAAGGCTTAGGAGTGCTAAAGAAATGCCCCCTTTCTCTTACCAAAGCATCTCGGCCTCCTCACCCCTCCCCATGGAAGTGTCAGGATGGTGTTGTATGATGTCTAAGTTTCTATCCCAGAGTTACCATTAGCTGGAGGGGAGGCTTTCTGATTAATTAAAGCCTCGGGGGTGTGGCCCCTCATTGTCCTAGAGAAAAGCGTATGTTCAGGAGGCCTGGGGTGGAGCCCTGGGAAATTCTGACATGGTGAAGATGCCCAGGAAGCCACAAACTCCTAGCACAGTTATGTAACAGCCAACCCCATTCACCAAAAGAAGGTAAAAGAGGAAGAAGCCCTGTTAACCCAAGTCCAGTGTCCAGGATGAAAGGACCACACCCAAACGTCTCCTCCTCTTCTTTAGTGGCATATCCCCAAGACTCCCTGGTCTTGCCTGGCAGATTCCATCCTCAACCCATACTTTTTCTCATGAACTTTTTTCCCTTTCATCCCTGCCGTTTCCCCACAAACAATGTCCTTCTGCGCTCACTCTGTTGTCCTTCCAGATACTAAAGACATCCATGGGGGTGAAAAGATGCCTTTAAGGGAGTTCAAGGAAAGGAGCCTTTCCAAAAATTCCTACCCCTTCAAGAAAACCTACGAAAGCTATAAAGCCAATAATATGTGGCCATTATTACAGGCCAAATGAGGAACGGAATAAAAATGATCTAGAAAAAGACCAAGACAATGTAGTAAAATTCACCACCTTGAGTGATAACTTGAGCCAGTAACTTCAGAGCAAGGCCAGAGACCTCAGAGCTTCTATGAAGTCTCTAAAGTCTGCACTCCAAGAAATGTTGACAGTGTGGAAGCCAAATTTTACACCTACAGAGTACCCCAATAGTAACAATTAAAATAAAGTTGATAAGTGATTCATTTCCAGTATAAGCATAATTTGCAGACAACTTTTATTAAATTTATTAGGATAACATCTACATTATAAAAGGCCAAGGGCCATCACATCCTAAACAACCAAACGAAGGACCAGTCACCAGGCGGGGGGCGGGGGGGGGGGGGGGGGGGGGGGGGGGGGGGGGGGGGGGGGTGCGAGGCTGGTGTGGTGAAGTTGTCAGCCTCCAACCTGGGCCAGGCAGAGGCCTAACAACCTCGCCTCTGCCTCGGTGGCTGCGCATTAGGCCCAGAGAGAGGCCTGGAGAGAGAGGCAGGGCCTAATCAGTAGCCACTGCGGCTGCTGGAGAGGCCTGGAGAGAGAGAGGCAAGGGCTGATCAGCAGCTGCCACAGAGGCTGCGGATCAGGCAATGAGAGAGGCCCAGAAGCAAAGGCAGACAGAGGCAGTTAGGGGTGATCAGGCAGGCAGGTAGGTGAGTGGTTAGGAGCCAGCAGTCCCAGATTTCAAAAAGTATGCCTGACTGCCGTTTTAGGCCCAATCCCTGGCCTAAGGGGTCCCAGATTGGAGAGGGTGCAGGCTGGGCTGAGAGAATCCCCCTCCATGCACAAATTTTGTGCACTGGGCCTTTAGTGTGATATAAATGACAAAGAATTCAAGATTGAAGTTCTGAAAATACTCAATGAGATGCAAGAAAATACTGATAGGCAATTCAGTGCACTCAGAAAATCAATCAATGAACAAAACAAGTACTTTACCTAGGAGAATGAAACTAAAAAAGAACCAATAAGAAATCCTGAAAATGAATCATGCAATTAGGAGATTAAGAGTAAAATACTGAGAAAAAAAACAGAACCAACTAGAGGAAAGAACTAGTGATACCTAAGATAGGAATCAAGGACTGATACAGAGGGCCCAGCTGGCGTGGCTCAGTGGTTGAGTATCAATTTATGAACCAGAAGGTCACAGTTAGACTCCCAGTCATGGCAAACACCTGGGTTGTAGACTTGATCCCCAGTAGGGGGCATGCAAGAGGCATCTGATCAATGATTCTCTCTCATCAGTGATTCTCTCCCTCTCCCTCTGTGAAAGCAAAAAAGAAACACACACACACACACACACACACACACACACACACACACACACGCACTCTAGAGGCCCAGGGCACGAATTTGTGCATGGGTGGGATCCAGCTGGCCCAGGCCCAATTGGGCAAGATTGAGGCCAGGCCTGTCAGGAGGAGGAGACAGCAGGAGGTTGGCTGGCCAGCCTGCCCTGATAGGGGCCCGATCAGGGCCAGGCTGGCTGGGGGTAGGGACTGTGGGCAACTGGCTGGTGAGCCCCGCCCTTGATTGGGGAGGGGCTGATTGAGGGTGGGGCCTGCCATGGGGAGGGGCTTTGGGTGGCAGGCCAGCCAGCCCCACCCCCAAATTAGGTGGGGGCTGATCGGGGGTCAGCGGCCAGGCAAGGGGCCATGGGAGATTGGCTGTCCATCCCCACCCCTGATTGGTGTGTGGGAGGGTGATCAAGGGCAGAGTTGGCTGCAGGCTGATTGCGGTCATGGGGGCTGATCAGTGGTAGGGCTGGCTGTGGGAAGGGTCTGTGGACAGTGAACTGGCCAACCCCACCCCCAAATGGTATGGGGGGGCTGATCAAGGGCCAGTGGCCTAGGGGAAAGGCCATGGGTGGTTGGCCAGTTGGCCTTGCCCCTGGAGTCAGGGGGCTGGTCAGAGGCAGAGCTGGCTGGGGAGGGTGGGGACAGGCAGTTGGCCTACCGGCCCTGCCCCTGATCAAAGTGAGGGGGCGATCAGTGGCAGGGCAGGGCCAACCGAGGGGAGAGTCCACAGAAGGTTGGTTGGCTGGCCCCATCCTCCTCGATCAGGCGGTCTGCTGGCCACAGTGGGCATCATAGCAACTGGTTGTTCCAGTCATTCCAGCATCCCAGTCACTGGCTTTTTATATATATAGATATCTCATATGATCTTATCAACAGATGCAGAAAAAGTATTTGATAAGATACAACATCCATTTATGATTAAAACATTGAATAAAACAGGAATAGAAGGAATAATAAAAGCCAGCTAATATCATACTTAATGGCGATAAACTGAAAGCTTTTGCTCTAAGGTCAGGAATAAGACCAGGATGTCCACTCTCACCAATATTATTCAACACTAGAGGCCCAGTGCACAAAATTTGTGCACTGGGGGACGGGAGGGGTCCCTCAGCCCGGCCTGTGCCCTCTCGCAGTGTGGTTATTGCTAGAGGAAAGAAGTAGCAGCTAATGTAGTCAATGAATGGTAACCATTGTTATTATCCGATTAGTGGATGGAGATCAAAAGGATTAAGTCACTATTCATTAGCATTAATGACCTCTTGTTTTCTTGGACCTACCTGAGCTCTGGTGTAACAGGTCCTATCCCTCATCCTCTCAATCATGATTCCATGAACAGGATATAATCATGTTCCTAGCAGCTGGCTGGATGAGATGATTGAGTTCTAAGATTTAGATGTGGGGCTGGAATAAGAGGTTTGCACTTGGGACTCTGATCCAAATCATGTTTTCAATTTAGCTTCATTAGAGGTACCTAGTTGGGGTTTAGGGGTGAGCTAAAACAAAGGATTGGATTGTCAAATCAGATTCTCATGAATCAGAGTTCTTACCTACTATCACGCTTAACTAATAACCTCAAGTATAAAAGCAACCAAGTGGCATAAGAGAAGCAGGGACATTCAATGTGGCTTCGTAAATCCTGTTTCTAGCTCAGAATGTTTTCTAGTCAGTAATAATAGATGAGCTCTCTAAGCAAAGTTCACTGACCACCTCACACATGGTAAGCATCTAGCTTGTCACATTTCAAGAGTTGAATAGTTCATAGAATGCTCTCTAAGAAGCCATGCCTCATAAATGTATAGATTCTAAGTTGTGTGTATCACAGGCAGTCCTAACCAAGGACATCCTCCTGAAAGCATGCCACAAGCAAGAGGTTTCCTCTTAGAGTTTCTCTCTTAGTAAAATTCATTAGTCTATTTACCAAAGAGGTCAGTTATCAACATATTTAACTGGGTTACCTACCTATTTTCTTTCCATGAGAGTGTCTCCTGGGAAATCAAAAGAGAAATGATCACAGGCCACCTGCTAACTCCTTCCCCACAAAGTTATCAGGCTCTTGCTTGGATCATTTAAAAAAGCTCATGTTTTAATCTCCATTAAGATATGTTTTGTAATTATTTCTTAATCAATGAGATTCTATTATTAGAAAAAGCAGCCTTTCATAGTCCTACCTGAATAAGTGAACAAAGTGATTTCATATGATGTCATTTCATAAGTATGATTTCAAAGACTACTTAATAATTAACTTTTCCTAATAAATTAAGTAGAAAAACATATCAAATGGTATACCACAATGATTTCTATTTTATAAATACTACTAGGGGCCCGGTGCACAAAAATTTGTGCACTGGGGGGAGGGTGTTCCTCAGCCCGGCCTGTGCCCTCTCGCAGTCTGGGACCCCTCTCGGGATGTCCACCTGCTGGTGTGCTTGGCCAGCCTGGGTGAGGGGCCAATGTCTGTTTGCAGGCTGGCCAAGCTCCCCAGTGGGAACCCTTACCCCAGGGGGTGTGGTAAGCCTGGGCTGAGGGCAGTTTTCAGGCTGGCCACAGCTCCCACTGACCTTCCGGGCAATCTGCCTGGGAGGCGATCGGGTGGCAGGCGGCCACCCCATGGCCTCCCAGGCCCAGGAGGGAGGCTCGGGGGTCCGGCCGGCTGGTCCCGCCCCCCGAGGCTTCCGCCTGGGAAGGCATGGGCCGGCTCAGGGCGCCGATGCCTTCCCGGAGGGAGGCTCCCAAGATGGTGGAGGCCGCAGCCCCTGAGAAGCCGCACACCGGGGCTGCAGCCTCCGCCATCTTGGCTAGGCTAATTTACATACAGTCACTCTGATTGGCTGGTAGGTGTGGCTTAGCCCGTCCTGAAGAAACGGTTAATTTTAATATTATGCTTTTATTAGTTAGGATATGCAGTCAAAGGAAATAAGTCAGTAAAATAACACTTTCTTTGTATAGATGGCTTATTTTATTCTTTATATTTTTGTATGTTCCAAAGGCTTTATGAGACTATATTACTTTCATGATTAAAAAAAATTAGAAAATATATTTTCAGTTTAAATAGCTACCTGTTTCTTGTTTGGTAAAATAGACCTTCTTAGGCCCACACCATATCCTTGTCCTCAGCAAAATTAGGTGTCCCCCCTTTTGCTCCCTCTGCACCCTAACTATTCCTATTATTACATTCTTACTATGTTTATGATAATTGCCCTGCAGACCTTGAGAACAAGGATCAGCTAATCTAATAAAAGAGTAATATGCAAATTAACCCTCACTCCATTACACCTAAGCCACACACACCAGCCAAGCCATGCCCACCAGCCAATCAGAACGATGATGTGCAAATTAACCCAGCCAAGATGGCGGCCAGTAGCCATGGAGCTAGAGCAAACAGGAGGCCAGCGATGGAGGAAACTGCCTGCCTAGGCCGGCTGTAGCCTCTGCTCAAGGCAACAAAATTTCAATTATAGAAGATAAACCCCAGAAACCTGCTTCCAGCCAGCCTTGCTGGGACCGTGGGTCAATAGGAGCTGTGACCAGCCTACAAACAGCCCTCAGCCTCTCACCCAGGCTGGCCAGGCACCCCAGTAGGGACCCAAACCATGAAGGGGGTGTGGCCAGCCTGAAAATGGCCCTCAGCCCCTCACCCAGGCTGGCCACACCCCCATGGGATGAGGGTCCCCGCTGTGGGGCTTGGCTAGCCTGCAAAGAGCTAGCAGCCCCTCACCCAGGCTGGCCAGGCATGCCAGCAGGTGGACATCCCACAAGGGGTTCCAGACTGTGAGAGGGCACAGACTGGGCTGAGGGATCCAGAGTATACAAATTTTTGTGCACCGGGCCTCTAGTTTCCTGTATATTTTAGTATCTGCAGTTTCTAGTAACATTACTAATACAAAGTAGATAGTTAAATGTTGGATAAATTAATAAAGCTGACAAATTCTTATTTTAAATATTGTATGTCATACTGTTAATCTATATTTGACACATAATTTTATGACATAAAATACAATAGCTACATATTATAGCTATTGATGTGTCTTCAATTTTTTATAATTTCACTTAATGTGGAATATTTTGATCTGTATACTCTTACTGAAAAGAAACAAGTACTTTGCCCCAACAAATTACAGACTTTTAATATCAGAATCTCTGACTCCTGACACCTAACTTTAAGAAAACAGAAGAAAAAGGAGAGGAAGAAGAAGAAAATTAGTAGTAATAACAGTAGTAGTAGTATTAACAGTGGCTTGTCTTTGTCTTAGAGATTTCAAACATAAGGCTAAGCATATGATGATAGTATGCAAAGTTAACTGAATTAGTTAACTTTAAAAAGAAAATATATACATATCTGAAACAGTAGTGAGAATACTCCATTCTAACCCTACATAATAAAGAGGTAATACGCAAATTAACCCTCACGCCATCACAAGATGGTTGCACCCACAGCAGAGGCAGGGTTCCCATAACACAAGATGAATGCGCCCACAGCAGAGGCAGGGTTCCCATAATGAACCATAACGAGTCATTAGGGACCTGAGGCTGTGTGGTGCTAGGCCGGGGCAGGGCACCTGCGGATGCGCCCCCTGCCCCAGCCTGGGGGATCTCAGGCCATGCCCCCTGCCCCAGTGCCAGGACAGGGGACCTCAGGCCACTCCGCTCCACCTGGTGGATCTTGATGGGGGAACTAAGGCTACGCCTCCTGATTGGTGAGGCTTGACGGGACCTCAAGGTGCGTCTCCCCCACCCAGTAAGGCTTTACAGGGGAACTTAGGCTGTGCCCCCTGCCCAGTGTGAGCCAGGGGACCTGAAGCTGCACACCCCCCCGCCCGGTGGGGCTTGACGGGGAATCTGAGGCTGCGCCCCCCCTCCCCCACCTGGCAGGTCTTGATGGGAGATCTGAAGCTGTGCCCCCTTCCCGGCACCATGCCAGGGGACCTGAGGGTGCACCCCCTGCCCGGCGGGGCTTGATGGGGTGGGGCTGGCCATGTCTGGATCTAGTCCAATGGGGGTGGGGCCAGCTGAGTCTGGGTCTCACACAATTTTGAGGTGCATGTGGGTGGGCAAGGACTTGACTCTGGGTCCCACGGCATGCCCTAGACTCTGACAGGAAGAAGATTTTCATATACATTTTACTAATTTTCTTTCATCTCTGACACTTCTATTATAGAGAAAGGGCAAACAGCAATATTAAAATGTTTCCTCTAATTAATTCCCTTTTAATGTGTATGAATTTTGTACACTGGGCCACTAGTATAATTATATGTCTAGAGATTATTTTTCTACTGTGAACACATAAACGTTTTGGGTGCTGTGTTGATGAATGATGAAGGCCCATGCTTCAGTCACTAGATATCTCTTAGCTCAAGAGCGTAACAGAAGCAATGTTGGTGCTGTTTTTCAATGTTTATTTTGAGATACAATTTTCACTGTCAAAGAACCACTTTTTAAGGACTGTTATATGGATGATTTATATGAATTTTCAAAATGTTACAAAATAATCTCAGCTTCCTTTTTCAGTGAGTTCACAAACTGGATTTTACTTGTCAACTGATGAGAAAAGAAAACCCAAAGGGGTCAGTATTTTAAATGTGATTGACATCCTCTGAGGAAATGGATGACATGATACATTACTGCAATAAGATACCTATATTTTTGTTATAAATCATACTCTTCAATTCATACTTTCCCACCTAAAAATCATGTAAATTTCTCTGGTACAGAAATCATGGTCACTTTCTAAAAAGACTATACATATATCATTTTTAGCATATTTCCCACTATTTTTCTTAATATATTTAAATTAAAAATGAGGCAGACAATCTGATTATGTAGTATGTACATGTATAGTATGTAACAGAAATGGTCTCAGAAATTATTTTGAGAGATAATAATAATAAAGGTATACCTTCAATTGGTACTTTATAATTAGAATTGGCTTCTGTCCAATTATTCCTCATATCCCTTCCCACATTCTCATCTTCTGAAAATGATTTGGGGGACAGATGTTTGAGAGAGTTGTATGTACAGTTTGTATGTAACTTTTTTTCTTCATCCATGTTTTATCAAGTAAATAGAAGATTCTAACTTTTCTAATTCTGTGTGGACAAATTAGAGTCCTTAATAAGTATACAATGAGCTCATCTGCTTTGAGATCTTTCTCTTGTCATCACTGTGCCTTCCAGTATGCTTTTGATGTTAAAATATCAGGTTAGATTATTTTCATGATTAAATACATTCATTATTTTGTTTAAGAATTTTTGAAAGACTACTACATATATTTTACTATACCATATTCATTAACATTAGTACTTTTAAAAAAGTTAACATTAAGAAACTTCTAATAAATAAAGTGTCTATTTCCATTTAAGTATCACATTCATAAAAATTTGTACAAGATTAATATTTGGTTGTAGAATATAGTGTTTTCATAAGCTAAAATTCTGAATACTGTGCAGGCTGCCTATTTACTATAAATATGAATGGTGTCTGATAAGGTAAATGAATATACAGCCATAGAGAGCATCAAGTACCTTTGAATACCATATCTGTCAGCAAACAAAAGCAGATATAAGTCTAGGCCAATCAAGAAGTTTTCCTGCCTGACCAGAGTGGCTCAGTGGTTGAGCTTCAACCTGTGGACCAGGAAGTCATGGCCTAGTCAGTTGGGGCCATGCAGGAGGCAGCCAGTCTCTTAAACTTTATATTTTATTGATTTTTTACAGAGAGGAAGGGAGAGGGATAGAGAGTTAGAAACATCGATGAGAGAGAAACATTGATCAGCTGCCTCCTACACACCTCCTACTGGGGATGTGCCCACAACCAAGTACATGCCCTTGACCGGAATCGAACCTGGGACCTTTCAGTCCACAGGCCGACACTCTATCCACAGAGCCAAACCAGTTAGAGCTAATCTCTTATCATTGATGTTTCTATCTCTCTCTCCCTTTCCCTTCCTCTCTGAAATCTATAAAAAATATATATATTTTAAAAGTTTTCCTTATTTGTCTCTCAAATATCCTTTCTACTCCTTTTCTCCCTCTGAGTGCCATTTTCTGTCAACAATACCAGGTTATTCAGTATTTACTTGCTAGCTTTCTAATTGTTCTTTGCAAATACAAATGAGGATCCACTCTCAATCCAAAAGAAAAATGTTTTTGTATGTGATACAGTGATAGATTCATCCCTGATGAGAAAAATACTATAGATTTTCTTCATTTTTTGGAGTCGGGAGATAAAAGAGATTGTGGCTAGAATTATTTTCTAATCCCCAGACTTGTAGACTTCAGAGAATTAGAACCATTTTCTGTACCTATAGCTGGGGTATCCCCACCATCTCCTTTATCATTATAATCACGCAGCCAAGGGGTTCAAGAATTTCAGCTGCTTCAAGTGGCTCCACAACCTCACACAGACCAGGCAGCAGAGTCCAGGAATATAGTTTAACGGCTCAAGGAAAGGAATGGGCGATGGCTGGTATGACGATCTTTCCCCATCACATATGACTGCATGAACACCTACACCCATTGTGACTGAGATGTCAATTTTGTGCCCTGTGAATACGCTACTAAAGTGATGTTGTGCTAAAGCCAATCTTTTGGAGGAGTAAAATGATGGGAGAGAGGAGAGGCCACTAAAAAAGAGCTCAGTTGGGAGAAACAAGATGGCGGCATAGGGTAGACACCGTAAATGCAGCTGTGAACAACTATTTCAGAAAAACCACGAAAAGAACACACGGACACCACTCGCACCCACAGGACGGCTGGCTGAGTGAAAATCCTACAACTAGAGAAGAGTCTGAGACTCAGAGGAGCTGCGGAAGCAAAGTACAGAGGTACGGAGGCGCGCGCACGGGCTCGGGGAAGGGCTGGTACCGGAGGTCGTGGTTCTTTTCCAAAACGGAGAGAGCCACAAGCTCCCAGCGGCTCTGAACTCCAGTTCCAGACGAGTTTCGGAGGTCCCACAGACACCCAGAGACTGGCATCAGAAGGAAATCCAAAACGGGTTTCTCTCAGCGTTGCTTGCAGCAATTACCGTGGGACACAGAGACCTGGCGTCTCTCAGCGCAGGGCTGAGAAGCGCCATAGCTATTTGCTCCGCCCCGCCCGGCGAACTCCCCGAGGCCCCGCCCCTCCCAAGTGCGTCAGAGGCTTCTGCAGCAACGCCTCCTTAAAGATACAGGAACCAGCCCCACCCAGTGGCCAGAGAGGGACTAACCTAAAC
>PVJC01037378.1:0-17242 GCA_004026665.1 Murina feae | reverse complement strand
ATTAGGATTATATTAACTTTATTGTATATCATAAGTGATTTTGTTTAGATGTAAACAACCATGAACTCAGCTAGTCTGTGGCACAACCAATTATATGTGAGTGAATGCACACACGCACACACACACACACACACGCACACACACAGTTCTCACTAAACATTGTTGATAGTTTCTGCAACTTTAAGCTAGATGACACTAACAAGCCAAATTAATATAGGTTAATTTATATAAACAAAAATTCTTACATCATGTTATCAATGTTATAATGCAAAGTTATTGAATTAATTGACATCACTCAAGGACCTATTCTGCATGCATGTGTGTACACATATATATGAGAGAGAGACAGAGAGAGAGAGACCCATAGAATGTAGTATTACCTAAATAGATTCTTCTTTCTCTTTTTAATGTATGTTTATTAAGCCTCTTAATATTTATTAATGCCTATAGTTCTTTAAAAATTTTTGTTGATTTTATAGAGAGAGGGAGAGAGAGAAACATTGACATGAGAGAGAAACATAGATTAGTTACCTCCCACACCTCCCACACTGAACTTGGTCTCTGGCCAGGGATCAAACATCAACCTGGGTATGTGCCCTGACCATTAATCAGACCCACCACATTTCGATTCATGGGATGACACTCAAGCAATTGAGCCACACCAGCCAGGGTGATGCTTATATTTTATCCTTTTGTGTATTCTTGTTTTGTACATGATAAATCTATAAAATTCAATAAGATTTTCTTAGAATCTTTCTTTGCAGCACCTGCTATTTTTAGCACTTATACAGAGTTTTGGGTTTTATGTAAATTATCCAACCAAATTGCATAAACACATCTGTTCGCCTAAGATACTCCATGAACAATAAAGGTGGTTACAATAGGTGGCTAATTTCCCAACAACATTAATTGTGGGTGTTCTCTGATTTAGAGCATAATGGCAAGGTTATACTTACCAGCAGGAAATAAATTGGAAGTATTTGCTGAACAGTCTACTCTTTGTTTCAATGTTTTAACAGTGATATATAACTGGCTGATTCTTAATGCAAAGCAAAATATTAAAATCTAATTTACATGTCAAAGCAAAGACAAGATGGGAAGAGAGCTTGTAAGGCTAAGTTAATAATTTTATATTTATAATTAGAACTTATATGCTCCTATAACACAGAACAGTATGCATACTTTTGTATGAAAATAGTGATTATATCAAACCATAAATTTTCTTTTCTTCCAGGGAAAGAACTTCCCCTCATTGGCTACATATTATTTTCACTAATGAAGGAGATGTTATTCATGCCTCTCAGAGAAACTTCCTTCAAAACCAACCTTTTGAAATTTGAAACTTATCTAATTAAAATATTCTACTTTAGAAGCAATACCCACTCATTTTATTACTAATAAGCTTAATGGTTCTGGAGGAATTGCATTTAATATTCCCTTTGAATCTTATTTTTTAAAATCAATTAATTCTTAATTCTAATTTCAGTTCTTCTGGGCCATTGATTCTTTTCCTCATTAGGCTCTTTTGATCACTTGACTTCCTCAAAAAGGAACAGTTTGATTTTCTTAAAGAAAAGTTCCCCATACAAAAATTAAATGAATATAAATGTAACAACCTAAATATCTCTTCACTCCTAATGCTTTTCCCCCCTGAAGACGTGTACACAAGACAAACAGAATAAGTAACATCTCCAATTCAATTTGCATATATACCGTTAAAGTTTAGTAGTGCTCTTGAAGCCACTGGGTACTTTATAAATACATTAAATGCAATGTTACTTTTGTACGGTATTCTGCAATGGGTATGGTGCTTTTTCAAAACATTGAAAATGAGTAGAAAAACTTATTTTAATTAATTTTTTAAAAAAACTTATGATTAACTATTTTCTTAAATGTTTGTAGTCCTTTGCTTAATTTGGATTTTGTGTGTGTGTGTGTGTGTGTGTGTGTGTGTGTGTGTATAAATTTTTGTTACCATCTATTCGGGACTTACACTTGCCCTTGTTATTTTTGCTATATTTCTCAAAAAAATTTCTTTCTTAGTGTTCCTATTTTAGAACACTATTTTACTAGGTTGTTTCCAGAGCCAGTATTCCAGATTCTGTCAAATATAATTAAGCAATTAATAGATTCATAAAACTACCAAAAGTTTGGGGGCTAATATTAGGTTTAAGGGAACTGACAGAGTCAGTGCTGGTTGACTCAGAATACTTATTTACTCATTGATCATTCTTTTGAAATTTTTAATATTTGCTATTAATACAGCAAGTGGTTTGGATATCTGCATGATCTGCTGGAGTTAATTATCTCATGTTAATGACATTAAGAATCTGGAGCAATCCTATATAATAAAAGCTTAATATGCAAATTGTTCACTTGGTTGGTTGTTTAACTGGGTGTTTGACCGGGAGACTGGGAATTCAAACCCTACCTATGACCTGGCTGACCACCAGGTTGTGGCACAGAACATGGCAGGTGTCAGCAATGCACTGCAACCTCTCGCTGGCTACCTGGGGGAGGGAGTGACGGGGATGGAGGTGTGGTGAGAATGTGGGGTGTCTGCCAAGCTCACTCTCACTCCCCCTACTACCCTCCCCCGGGACACCAGGGCTTGTGTGCTGGGAAGCCCCTGTGCTCAGGTGCTGGGTGCCTGTGAGGGACCTGCCCTGTACCTGTGCAGCCTCTTCTGGGTGAGCCGGGCCACAGCCACCAGGACTGTAGGGGCTCATCGGGCTCCCTGTAGGTTTGGAAGGGAGGCCGGCTGGGAGAAAGCATGCTGCCTATCCAGCTCCCATGCAGCACTACTGAGTGGCCCAGAGACCCACGCTGCACCCTGGCATGTGCCATCCAGTTGCTTTCATCGCATCTCCGCGTGGGGTCTCAGGCACTGTGACTCAGGCACAGGGGGCATGCAGGGCCCAGAGGCCCAGGTGCTCCCCAGGGACAAGAAGTCAGCCGAGGCTGCCCTTCCATGCTAGACACCTGCGCTTCAATCACCAGCCGGGCCTAGGGACCACACCCGTGCATGAATTTTGTGCACCAGGCCTCTAGTCAAAGGCATATTTCTCTTCCAATCCTTATTTATCATCACCTTCTTCCTCCCTAAACACTTCTTTTCTGTTCTGTTGTGTCATAAAATGAAATAAGAATTATTTGATGGGAACTTGTTTCTTTGATTGGTGAATGTCATTATCAAGTTTTCTTCTCCTATAGTATATTGCTGATGCCTCTATTCAGATATTGATTCTTATTCTCTTGTAGTCATATTATATTCTTACCATTAATTAGTTTTATATTGACCCTCCCTACCAACTATAGTGTGATCTCTCTGAAGACAGGGTCTTTTTCAACTCCAATTTAGTTTTAAAACTTGGGTCTCAGATGGAATGGTGGTTTGCTTGAGCCAAGAGCTTAATGATGATGAATAATGCCAAAATGCTCACATTACATTGAGGACAGTTTCTTGTAGCCAAATTTCTAGAAATGTAATTTAAAAACAAAGATAATACTTACCTTTTTCTAAGTCATTTCTTTGCTCTAGTGCCATTTTATATATATTTTTTTCCCAGAAGGCCAGTGGCCTCATGCTTTTCTCAACATTATTTTTCTCTCAAGGATTGCTCTCAAGATAATATCCTTAAAATGACACACCAGAAACATGAGGACACTAGAAGAAGGAAATATACTCTTGATAAGGAATAATGTGTTGCCATTCTAAAGTGTATATGAAATTCAAGCAGTGAGTATATCCTTAAACAAAAGAATAGGCCTTCAATTTTGGAAGTTCAGCATTGAGAAACTAGTGAGTTGTAATACTGATTTGACATCCTCAATCTATATAAATAAAAATGTAAATGTTCATTTGTTCAACATCTTAAATCTCTGAAAGTTCTTCACTGATTGCTTTGAAATTTTGACACAACATTGCATTCAAATACACGTGTATTTTTATATACCTACTACTATAGATGTCACACCTGTGACAGGTAAAAACATGCTTTTTTTTAAAAAACAGTGCCATCTGTTGGACATAAAAGCAACACATGCTATACTAAATATTTTATGATTCCATTTCAATATTTATGATTTACAATCCATTTATAATTTCCATCTCAATATTTGGGATGAATGCACAATGGTGCACAAAAAATCGCTCAAGGCTCTTGATTTATCATTGCAAGATTTGCGTGGAAACATCATACCAATTGGGAACGCATTAATATTGCTTGCAGGAGATTTCAGGAAAACATTGCCTGTAATTTCTCGACAACACCAGCAGACGAAATAAATGCTTGCCTGAAATACTCTACTTTGTGGCGACATGTAAAGACATTAAAATTAACTACAAATATGCATGTCCAGCTGCAAAATGATCAATCAGCTGAGATACTCTCACATCAATTGCTGGAAATTGGGAATGGAAAGGTGCCGGTTGATCGGACCTCAGGACGAATTTCATTGCCTCATAACTTCTGTAATTTAGTGACATCAAAAGAAGAATTGGTTGAAAAAGTATTTCCCAATATTCAAAACAATTATAAGAATCATGATTGGCTGAGTGAATGAGCTATTCTTGCGGCCAAGAACAAAGACATCTACGAACTTAACAGTATTATTCAGTCTAACATTCAAAGCGAGGCAGTCACATACTAGTCTGTCAACACTGTTGTGGAAGCAGATGAAGTGGTTAACTATCCAACAGAATTTTGGAATTCACTCAATCTGCCAGGGATGCCACCGCATGTATTGCAATTGAAAATTGGCATGCCAATTAGCATGTTGCAAAATATCAACCAGCCAAAGCTTTGCAATGGCACATGGCTTGCAGTAAAGAAATTAATGAGCAACATCGTAGAAGCAACAATCTTGACAGGATTTTCCAAAGGTGAAGATGTCCTCATTCCTCGCATTCCTATGATTCCAACAGATATGCCATTTCAATTTAAGAGATTGCAATTCCCAATTCAATTGGCGTTTGCAATTACCATCAACAAAGCTCAGGGCCAATATTTAGAATTGTGCGGTTTAGATCTAGACAGGGATTGCTTCTCACATGGACAATTAATATGTTGTGTGTTCTAGAGTTGGCAAACCAGACAATCTCTATTATCTGCACAGACAATAGAACAACAAAAAATATTGTATACCCACAAGCATTGTGCAATTAAACATATTAGAAACGTGTGCTTTCTCTTTTCTTTCTTTTTCATTTAACCAAACTGAGTCACAGCAATGTGTGACCGGGTACAGCTAGTTTTAAATAAAATTACCTAATTTTGTTGAGTAACATTAAAATAGTGTTTTTATTGCTTTATGCAAATTATTCCATGTAACCCTAACACAACACTAGGCATTACTCAAGCTTCCAGAAGAAGAAACTGACATCAAAGAGACTAAAGAATTTGCCTGAGGCTACACAATAAGTGAAGGGCTCATATTAGAACACTAGAGGCCTGATGCACAAAATTCGTGCAAGGGGGTTGGCCCTCACAGCCCTGCCTGCCTCAACCAGCCCTTTCAGCCCTAGCTTCATTCAGAAGGTCACCCGAAAGGTTGTCTGGATGGTTGTTCTGCTATTCGGTCTAATTAGCATATTAACTCTCTATTATATAGGATTATATAGGATAGATTTTTTGACTCCAAATCTATCTTCTTTTTAATGATTTATATGTTTATTGGACTCAGGTTTTTTTTCCCTAAAAATATGAGCAGGTAATATTCCAGAAATACAGAGGAGTTGATGTTTATACCTACACTAGAGGCCTGGTGCACAAGTTTATTCATAGGTGGGGCCCCTGAGCCTCAAGGACAGTTGGGCTGATTGGAGCCATCTGGCCGGGGAGAGGGACCGCAGGTGGTTGGCCAGCCATGGAAGGTTGGCTGTAGGAGCGCAATGACCACCAGGGGGAAGCTCCTCCATTGAGCACCTGCTCCCTGGTGGTCAGTGTGTGTCCCAGTGATTGGTCGACCAGTCATAGCAGTCACTTAGACTCTTTTTTTAAAATATATTTTATTGATTTCTTACAGAGAGGAAGGGAGAGGGATAGAGAGCTAGACACATCAGTGAGAGAGAAATATCGATCAGCTGCCTCCTGCACACTCCCTACATGCCCTTGACCGGAATCAAGACTGGGGCCTTTCAGTCTGCAGGCCGGCCGACGCTCTATCTACTGAGCCAAACTGGTTAGGACAGTCACTTAGACTTTTATATAGAGAGATTATTAAATGTGTGTTGCAAAAGTTCCTAAAATTTTGACATATGGCAAAGGTCTATTACTCCAAAAGCAAGCAAACAATTATAGCTTTACATCATATAGCAGTGGTTCTTAACCATCATTATGCACGAGAATCATGCAATCATTGAAAAATCAAGATTCTCAGCCACAAGCCCAGAAATTCTTATTTAATTGGTGTGAATTAAGAGACTTGCATTTATAATCTAATTTCCAGGATTGAGACCCATTGCACGTGTAAATAAATGTGTACATAGTGCTATATGGAAAGAACCTTTCATAAAAGTTCTGATGTACTCTCTAATTCTAGATTAGATTTTCCAAAATTTTGATTAGTATATGTAAGCACATAAATGTCAGCAGTCTGTGAGTCTCACTACTGAATGGTCATAATTTAACTGTATCAGATAGAGTAGGCGACGAGACTCTGCTGTAACAGACAACCTGACATCTATGCATCTGAACACAGCAGTACATTTCTAACTGGTGCAAAATCCACCATGATTTCCAGTACCTTTCCAAGATTTCATACTGTGATTGAGTGATACTTATCACGTCTGTCTTGTGCCTTCTCAGGCATTGGTGATGAGGGAAGAAATCTCAAAGAGAGCTCAGCACCACTATTTTTCAGAATGGATGTGTATTAATAATAGCCCATTTGTTAGAACTATTTACAAGTCCTCACATAATTTCAGGGAGGTGGGGTAATGTAGTAAGACACATTGTAATATGTGGTTGACAGTAGTGTTTCTGTCACAGTAACTAAACTAAAGGGAGAGGTTTATCTGTCCTTAAGATGAGGGAGAGAGAGAAATAAAAGGGAGAGGGGGAGAAGAAAAATAGATAGATGATAGATTAGATATATAGACAGACAGGTAGATAGATAGGTAGATGGATAGGTAGATGTTGAGATTCTGTAATGCTATGGATTACAGTACAAGACATAGAAATTGAAATGTCCCATATATCTTCACTCTCCTAAAAGTAAAAGTTTTCAGAAGATGCTTTTTTTTTTCTATTTCCCCTAAATGGGCTGATTTGTTTTTCCTGTTTTCTTTCTTGAAAAATTATCTCTTGAAATGTTTAGATTTGTATCTATACTATGGTGAAAATTAAAGCAACCAGTTTGCATTTACCATTGGCAGTATAGTTCAGCAAACACAGTAAGTCAAATACATGGGAATGAAAGTGGTTTGGTTTACACTAATATGTTTTTCTCTCTCTCTCTGTCCCTCTTTCTCTCCTTTTGCTTGTTTTTAAATCTTATGTTACATTCATTCCTTATTCTGATTTTCTTATAATCCTCTGTCCAAATTGCATTGTCTTACCAAATTGCTGAACCTAATTAAGCGTTTATTCAATTCATATAGGTGCTGAGTTATTCAAAGTTGAGGCAGAGAGAACTTCTTGCTTCAATGGCTGATAATTGATTGTTGAAGAAAGTGAATATGATTAGTGTTGTGTTAGAATGCAAATATCACATATGGCAACATACAAGCTGAGAAAAATATTTGATGGAAGGTATTAAATGATTGATAGGCACAGTGATATTTAAGCTGAACTGTAAGGGATGGGGAGGATTTTCATAAGTGGAAGGGAGAGGATAATTATTTAAAGCAGAGAAATGTAGTTAATTTTGTGGATAAGGACAATGTTTAGAGGGTTGGGAAGTTTGAATGATCCAATATAGGTCAACAAAGTTTGAATAAGTAGACACATTTTCTGGAAATATGTATTATAGCCTGTTCAGGGAGGACCTGCAGTTTTATTTTCAGGCAATCAACAGTTCTTGGGCTGTGGTTGATATCATGCCAGATTTTGAGGAAATTAATTGAATATGAAAAGGACGTTTAACAAGGAAAACATTTAAAAGGTTATTGAAATTTCTTGTGAAAAATGATGAGTGGTGAAGCTAAATCAATAACATAAAGGAAAATGAATGAATGTCAAAGATGTTTGTGGGTAGATGCCCTTATCAGCTTATCATGGAAGGATGTGAGGAATTAAAAGTAATTTTGTAAATTTAAGTATAGATGGTTGGGTATTTTTGTGTGTGTGTGTTTGTGTTTTTTTGGTGTTTTTATCAAAGACAAAAATGTTAAAATCACAGATAGACATTTTGTGGGTGAATATAATAGTTTAAGTTTATATATTTCAGAATATTAGTTTGGAAAAAATACTTTAAAATTATTTTAATTCAGCAGTCTGGACTTTTCTTACCCTTCTTAGCCATACTCTGAATCCTATTCCAGCAGGATATAGTGAAAATTCTGTATGTGTCTGAGGTCAGGTTTTACTTGAACCAAAAGTCCTCTAATCTCTTGTGTGCTATATCTGATTCTCTGTCTCAAAACCTTATGTGACTCTGACCAGATTGATCTCCAGCTTGGGAACACTTTCTGATAGCTGATTGCTAGATGGTTTTTTAAGCAATATTTTCTTCTTGACCTCTGCTTTTTGCAGACTTCATCATCTGTACTATCCTACTGACTTGCCATTTACTACTACCTCTTACCTATGCCAATATCTTTATTGATTCTTCTGGTTCTGATTTCATCCTTTTATTGTTAACACTGCTTCTGACCCAGAAATAGGGCTTATACACCACTCTTAGATAATATGAATAGTAAAGAATTACCAAAGTAGAATTTACATACAAACAGTCATCCTGGATAAGTCTGTCATGCCCATTTACTTCGTTGGTAACTTTTTGTGTGTGTGTAAATGGAGGCTCTGAGTGAACATTTGGATGGAATTGTCAAAGGGACTCATTTAGATGCTTGGTGTGTAGAACAGGGATAAGAGTGAGCATGGGAAAAACTGAGTTATATGAAAGTAACAACTATTCTAGTTCTTTTCAATACGCTAATCAGTCATTGAAGGCAACTAGAATTAATTGTCAGGGGCTCTCAAAAGTATCATTTGGTTCAGTTTCTGAAAATCAACCTGTGACAGGATAGATAGACTCATGGCATGTTAAAGCTACAGTGGTACTTATGTGTAATCTAACCCTTTAACAGTTCAGCTGCACGATGTCTGCTGCTCTATATAGAAAATGAACACTAAGTGATGGGGTCATACGTGTGATTTGAATCAATGAAATAATTGCATTACCTCAGCCTGAATTTCATACTGTTTTTCCATATACTTACTTTATGATGAATTTAAAACAAACTGAATCACTTGAAAGTAGCATTTCTCTTCACACAGCACAATTCCCAGAGGATGTTATTTATGTTTCTCTGAATGACAGTCAATATTGTAGAAATTTAGTTAGAAAAATTGTAGGTCAGAGATCTTGGATATGAGTGACATTGGCAGCATAAAGAAATGATCAGGGAATAAGTTTTTTTGAACTTTGCCAGTCAATTTTTAAAAGTCAGAAGTCTTAGAAAACTAAAGGAAAGATTTGTCAAATACAGTTATATTCTAGAAAAGTGGGAACAATATGAAATAAGAAGGGCCAAAAACGAAAGAGAAGTATGTGAGTCTCAGATCACAATGAGTGATGAAGAGGAACTTGTCTTTATTCTTGTGTTTTTACTTTTTATTTTGAAAAAAATTTTTAAATTTATTTAAGAGTTGATAAAATAATACAGAGAGTTCAAATATGCCCCGCATCCAGCTATCCCTAATGTGAACTCTTCATGTGGTCTGTCGTGTTTATCAAAATAAGAAATTAGCATTGGTACAGGACTATTAGATAACAGACTTGTATTTCACAAATGATTTCACTAATATCATTTTTCCAACACAGGATTCAAGACAGAATACTATGATTCACTTGGTCATTCTGTCTTCTTAATCTCCTTCAATCTGTGATCGTTTTTTGGTCTTTCCTTGTTTTTGTTTTTGTTTTTGTTTTTTGACCTTAACACTTTGAAGCATACTAGTATGGTAGAATCCAGAAGGCAGTGCATAAGATCATCTCTCATGCACTGCCCCCTAGGGATTTGTAATAATAATATGTATTTATTCCTTCTGTATTGTAAGCTTCTCATAACAACAATTGGGTGAAGGCCATTTTATAGGCCTGAGTAAAATGATATTTTCACAGGAAGGGACATGTAAGGACCATGGCTTTGAAGGACTATAATCTCAAAGAGCCTTGAGTGATAAAAGTATAATGTATTTGTTTGCTGAATGGGCTTTGGGTACTGATCAAAACTACAAGCAAGACATTTTCTTTCTATATCCAGAAACTAAAGATAAAATTATGCCAGAGTCATGCTTGCAAATAACCTTTACTTTACACTTGGGACGTGATTTCTGCACAATAATTTCATTTATGTTTAAAAGCATTGGATTTTAGGGACTTGGTTTAAGTCAGCATTAGCATAAGCTACAATTTTTGGGCAACCTAAATGAGATAACTCCCTCTTCCCCCACTTTCATATGAACCTAGAAAGAAAGATGACATTCTAGAACTTTCAGTTTATCTAGGTTTTAAAATTCCTGTTATTACTTATAAAGTCATTTTAAAGGTAAATTGTGTATATCTAAACTTTTGGCTAAAATATGGTGATGCTTGGCAGGTACATCTGATCTGACATTGCATTTTCCCAGCCAACAAGAACCAGATTAACTGGCCACAACAATACATTCTCTTTAATGCCAGCATTTATATTTCAGTGATATGCTCCCCTGATTGAAATAATGATGGTTACCATTCATTGGTCATTTAACTAACTTTAATTTACCAGCAACCATAGACAGTACACATCATTAGCATCATTTTTATGAGATATATGAGACTCAGACCTGCTTAAAATGAATGGCTTACAGTATTACTAGTATAGTCAACTTTAACTTCTTGCTGCTTCCACTACTTCTCAGTGTGTTTTTTTTTAATGAAGCAGTATCCATTTATTTGTGTGAACATTTTAATTTTTATGTGAGACAATAACTGACCAAGAATTGCTAGAAAAGGAGAGGGGATTGCACTTCAAGAAGCAATACAAACCCACTCTAATAATTGTAGTGTTCATACCTCTACAATCTAAAACTTAGCCTATACATTATCCCTGCCACTGTTTGTCAGCCAGTTTCCAGTTTCTCCAATTTAGCCCACCAGATATCATGTTTAATTACCAAAATGTTTAATTACATATTTTGATATTTCACTATAGTGCAGTCTCATCAGTTATGTTATATTAGGTCCTAACAGCAAAACTATATTCATAGAAGATCACTTAGCAGAGCATAAGGAGCATTCCAGCCGGCTTGAGTAATTGGTCTAAATGTCTTTATTGAGGAAAATATATCTATGTATCCTGAAAACACAAATTTTGTCATCTGATTTGAGATTTTTGTAAATGCTAAATATACTAATAAATTATGTTTACAGTAAATGAACCTACCTCAATCTCAATTTAAATACAATTTGTCATTACCTCTCCCAATAAAAATACATATCTACATTTCAACACTGAAAAAGAAAGTGAAACTTATGTGCTAGATAGTGGCTATCTTGAAATCTATGTTAAAATTAGTTCTATATAATGTAATGAATTATTTAGTAAGACATATAGGCATAGTCAGATTCAGGGGAGGAGGGATTAGTAAATTATGTAATACTTTTCTTAATTCTGCTATTTCCTTTTTCGTTGTGTTGTCTATTAGGGTTTTCTTTTTGGAGCTTTTCTATTTCTATGTATTTTTTTCTTATACAAGTAGCTTAAGAAAATTAATTACTGATTTTTAAAAAGTAATTAATCAATTTTCAAGTTAGTATATGACATATTTTCCTTAAGGTCAAGGCCTTTTTTGGGGTCTGCAGTCAAGTTTATGCATTCCATCTAATTTAATAAAAGTAATATGCAAATTGACCTTCACTCTGTTACACCTAAGCCATGCCCACTAGCCAAGACATGCCCACCAGCCAATCAGAGTAGCTATATGCAAATTAACCCAGCTAAGATGGCGGCCAGCAGCCACAGAGCTGGAGCAAACAGGAGGCTTCCATTACACCAGCAATGGAAGAAACTGCCTGCCTAGGCTGCCTGGGCCTCTGCTCAAAGCAACAAAGTTTCAATTATAGAAGATAAATAAACCCCAGAAACCTAATTCCAGCCAGCCTCATTGGGACATTGGGTCAATGAGAGCTGTGGGCAGGCTGAAAATGGCCCTCAGCCCCTCACCCAGCCTGGCCAGGCATGCCAGCAGGTGGACATCCCCAAAGGGGTCCCAGACTGCGAGAGCTCACAGGCCGGGCTGAGGGACCCCTCGAGTGCACAAGTTTTTGTGCACCGGGCCCGTACTGTAGATATAATTCAAAGACATTTTCATGCTTTTATTATTACTCTTACTGTGCCTATTACACTTTATTTTAGAACCCAGACTTTTCTTTTTTAACATTAACTAGAATCTTAAAGATATAAGTAGAAATTACCAATATTATTTAGGTTTTTTTGCTCCTTATTCCTGCTTCTGGTTCATTTGCAGTGCCAAACTAGTTAGGTTAAAATAAGGCAATTCGGTTCAATTGGGTTTTCTTTAAAAGTTACCATGATCTAGCAATAACTTCCCTTATTATACAAAGTTGACTTATCAAAGTTTTGATACAATACTTGAAAAAATTCTTTATATTTATGAAAAACAAATATAATACCTACTGATAATCTAATGGCCACTGATTCAATAAAATATATCTGGAATGTTTGTCACTCCCAAACTTGTTCATTTAATGTATAGATGCAACAGTGAACAAAACAGTCCTCTTCCCTGCCTTTGAGGAAGTTACATTGTATCCAATCTAGGGATGAAGACAACTATTTAATGAGTAAGTACTCAAGTATTCATTCAACTGCAATTTTGGTCATAGACTGCTCTCATATCCCCTTGAAGGTCTGACCTATCTGAAGAAGTCAAGTAAGTCTTTCTTGAGTGAGAGATATTTTTGATCTCTGAAAAATGACTTTATATTAGATTGCCCAACCCATATTTTATCCTCCTTGCAGGATGTTGTTCTATAATTTAAAAAAAAAAAGAGCCAATTTATATTTCAGGGACTTTAACATGGGTTCAGATGCAAATTCACTGTACCCCTCATTTGAGCTCGTATAAGATTTGGAAGGTATTTTATTTTCTACTCTTCAGATTTTTGATAGTCAAGTCATTTGTGGTGGAGGCTATAAGTGCAATACCTTGATTTTATATTCTGGGCACCTGAAGTAAAGAACTAAACTAATTCTAAAAGACTTCTCTTCTCCCAGGAAGGCCTTTAGAGGTAGTAGCTTTCCTAATGGGTTGATTCTGTTTTTGCCTGGGAGGGTTTCCTCCAGGTCCTTCCAGCTACTTTTGCTGGTAATGAATCCCTTGATGTACCATATTTTTCCGTGTATAAGATGCCCCCCACTTTTCCAACCCCAAATTAAGAAATCAATATTTTAAACATCTTGCTGGTTTTCCTCTTAAAACTTCTTCTTTTTTGGCATCTTAAGGAGTTGTTCTTCCTGTTTTCTCCACTGTCTGATCAGATCATACACTCGGTGGAAGGAGGTTCAAATGGTCTCTCTGCAGCTCTATCTCCATGCTCTTTTGCATAGCTGGTTACATTCAGTTTGAATTTTGCACAGTAAGACAATCGCTTACCGGTATTTATCTTTTTATTTTTTTGACATCATGTTTATGGGCTCAGAACACTCCAGTACCTGTTGGATCTGTACACTCTCCACCTTCACCTCCAATTTCAGCATCAGCTGACATCAGTACCAATAAGGCTGTGATCAGAGGAAGCCTGTTTGACAAGGTATGGGTAGCTACGCACCCATGTGACTCCCTCCTTGGCTGACTTATGTGTATGACTTCCTCAATTTTCAGTCAAATGATTTTAGAAAAACAATAGCATCTAATGCACAGAAAAATACAGTAGATACCTAGAGAGGTTCCTGTCATCAGCAGTAAACTTTGGTACCTGTGATTGGTTAAAAATTAATAAGGAGACAACTTCATATACAGCATTTTAAATAGTGGGTACAATAAGTGCAGAAACAAAAAACACAGCTTGTGTTAGCAAGGAAATAGTGGCCATGCGGCTGGAATGCCTGGAGGTTAAGTGGAGAAAACGATTCAAGGAGATGTAAGGATCACATGCAAGCTTTCCTCATCCATCAAGAGCAATGTCAAAGATAAACGTTGTTAAGTCTAGGGACAAAATACTCTTCTTGAGGATCATTCTAACAGTAGTGTAAGAAAATGAATATTCAGTTTTTGGAATGGTGCTGGAGCATGAGTGGAATCTTTTGCAAATAAACAACACAGAAATAATAGCACATAGATCCCATGTGAACAATAAAGATGGAGGAAACTCTGGATTAAAGAAATAATTAAGATTTGACATGCATAGTACTGCTAGTTGAATAGCTAAGGGAATTGAAGGGAGTGAGGATAAAAGGTTGTAAGACTCGGTAAATTGGGAGGAAGATAATGACTTTAATGGGGACATGGATCACTTAAGTAGGATTCTTACTTAGGATTAAGGATTCAAATTTGAACTCTGAATTTGAGTTGCCTGTGGAAAATTTAAGAGGGTGAGTTTTTAATCATTGTTACATGGACAAGTCAAAGCATTTGAGATAAATGGTGAGTGAACATAAACATTTTTATGTAATTTAACAAAATAATGTCATCTTAATGAGATTGTTAAGTATTAATCACAAGTAGTAAAAGCAAAATAAAATTAATTTCTAATTTTTTTATTTTAGTCTATCAAAAGGTAAAAATTTGTCCTGGCCAGTCTTTCTCAGGGGTTAGAACATGGGCCCTGAAAGGCACTTACCTGGGTTGCAGGTTCAAACCCTGGCCTGGTCCTGGTCCTGGTCCATGTGGGAGGCAATCATTCGATGTGTGTCTCTCACACTGATGTCCCTTCCTCCTTCCTTTCTACTGTCTTAAAAAGTCAATGGAAAAATATCATCTGGTGAGGACTAACCAAAAAAAAAAAGGGGGGGGGTAAATATCTGAGTGAAGTAAGATCATTAAATCAAAATTTAAAATTATGAACCAGATTAGGTCTGATTTTTAGTATCTCCCAGGAAATAGTGCAGTATTTCTCAGAAAAATAGGGCAGATTTACACATGAAAAAGAAAGAAATACACAGGTAGTTCAAAAGTGTCTAAAAATAAAACAGTATAAAGTGTTTTTTAGGATTATAATTAAGCACTTAGGGGCACTAGTTCATTTGGGTTAATAGCTAGATAGACAGGAAATAGATACTTGGCCATTTGGTTATAAATTAAAGAAATAGTCTATCTTGGAAAAACTAAAACTATGTTAGTATAAATCTAAGGAAGAAATTTAAAACTAAAACGCATAAAGGTAAAATTAAATTAATTCTTAAAGGTACACAAAAATAATTTGATCAGTTTGCTTTTATTTGGCCCTTTTATGTCTTTCCCTCCCTTGGCAGTACAATGGAATGCCTTGACATTCTCTTGACTTAAGATGTATACATTGTCATCCACACTACCAGTAATATTTCTCATCTTTCAGACTAATGTTTTAAACATAAAGGAATAATAGAATGAGGGAAGATATGATTTTATATAGGATGTGATGACTCATTAATTCTCACATACCAATAATTTTTATAAATCAAGGTGAATGAACATAAAACTACACACACAAAAACTGAGAGATTTAAGAGATTTTACAGTAACTCACTTAGTATCTAATGAATTTTTAATTCATGCAAGTTTTAACAGCAGGAACATAGCTAAGGCGTTTTAAAATTTATGTTGAGATACACTCAATTTCAATTAATTCACTGCACCACTGAAGCAGAAAATGTTGGTTTTATTAATATTAGAAATAGTGTCTGATTGCATGCTACCATATACATTACACTTAACATTGTGTAGCATGATGGAAATAAAATGAATTCAGAGCCAATATAAAGTTACTATGTATATCTACATACATATAATGATTTTTAAATGTAATTTAATAAAATGCATTGTTTTATGTTTGATAACATCTTAATTTGTATCATATTTTGTTTTTCTTTGTGCCAAAATACATTTGAAAAATAAAATAATTGGGTATCTCAACATATAAACATGAATTTAAAGTTGAGAAAAAGATGATCTTTATTACTTAACACATTCCTAGCATTACTTTGAATATTTTAAATAAATGGCATGTAGATAATTAGCATTTTAACATATTTATATTGGTTTGACTATTGCTCTATTAATACTGATGGCTTTGAAGTTGAAATGTTTGAGACTGTACTTCAACAATATTTGTTAAATTCAATTAAATTGTTGTTATCATACATGTGAAATAGGTTTTGGAAAAAAGAAGTTTTCATGGGTTATAGTTCATAACTTTTATATCATTTAAGGTGTGATACTGTAAAAATTATTGTATCTATTTTTGAGGAAATGTGTATAAATGCATTTGTTTTTTGGATGTTTTAAAGAAAATGGATAATACTAAATAATAAAGCCAGATTTTTTTTCTCCTTTTTCTTAAATACTGATAATCATTTCTTTCTTTCTATTTATACATATCCCATATTCATCACTAAATACATGATAAAATAAATTGAACACCTACTAAATTTACTAATTTAGGTGATATAATTATTTGTAATTTATGGAAAATTATTTACCTACCCTATAGCACTCAGCTTGCAAGGTTATCTTCTATAATAAAAGTGAAACATGCAAATGTGACCATTACCACCAGCCAATCAGAGCGGCTGTATGCAAATTAACCCAGCCAAGATAGAGGCCAACAGCCACTCAGAGTGGCTGTATGCAAATTAACCCAGCCAAGATGGAGGCCAACAGCCACGGAACTAGAACAAACCAAAGGGTTCTGTTGCAATTGCCTGCCTATGGCAGTTGGAAGTGGCACCAGGGCACCAGGGCACCAGGAAGTGGGAAAGCAAGGTGGCGGGCCGGGGAGCGGGTAAGAGGTGGCAGGGGGTCAGTGGCCTGCTTGGTGGGCTTCCCAGGCCCTTTGTGGGGCATCGGGGAGCGGGTAAGAGGTGGCAGGGGGT
>PVJC01037377.1:0-17176 GCA_004026665.1 Murina feae | reverse complement strand
TCAGCATCCTGTACAAGACTACCCCCAGGCTCCATACATCAGTTTTGCGGCCGTCGTAGGTATGGCGCTTCAAGATCTCTGGGGCCGAGTAGCAGATGGTGCCACAGAAGGTGTTCTGCTTATCGTTGCTCACTTGCTTACTAAAGCCAAAGTCTGCTAGTTTAATGGTCATATCGCCGTCTACGAGAATGTTGTCTGGCTTGAGGTCCCTGTGGATTATGCCCTTCTGGTGGCAGTACTGGACCGCGGATACTACCTGCCGGAACACGGCGCGGGCTTCTCCCTCGTTCATGGTGCCGTAGTGCTCCAAGTGCTCAAGTAAGTCCCCTCCGCCCACATGCTCCATAACGAGAAAAAACTTGTCCTGGGTGGCAATCACCTCAAATAATTTTGTGATATTCGGATGATTTACAATCTTAAAACAATGGACTTCTTGAAAATATCTGGAGATGCCCTGCCTTTTAATGGCTTTTACAACCACCTGTGAACCGGTCAGCAAATGCTGGGCCAACTGCACCTCAGCATAGCATCCCTTGCCGAGGGAGTTCAGGAGGAGGTAATCACCAACACAGCGCTCCTTGCTGGCAGAGAGGACTGCAAAGGCACTAAACATGGCACCTTCAAAATAACAAGAAAAAAACGCAAAACAAAAATAAATAAATTGAAAAAAAATTAAATTAAAATGAAAAAGAAAACAAAATAGAAAAAAAGAAAAATGAAGGGAAAAAAAGAAAAATGGCCAAAAGAAAAATGGCCAAAGCAAGCTAAGGAGTCCAAGTCCAACAGGTCACCACAAATCAGCTTCCTGGGCTATAACAGACAAAAACTTCAGCCTGATCAGGGTCTTATATACAATTCCATCACAATGGCTCCTTATGAGGTAAGATCAAGAAATGGACCAATCATGGCTGGGTGTGGTTTGCAGTTCCATCACAATGGCTCTTTATGAGGACAGATCAAAAAATGGACCAATCACGGCTGGGGATAAACCATAGTGGCTTCCTAATTTTTTGGTCTCATGACCCTTATACTCTGGGAAAAATAAAAAGTCAACCCCCAAGAGCTTTTTGTTTATGTGGGATTTAAATATTGATATTTACTCTATTAGAAATGAAAATCTGTAGGATGCATATGCACAAACACACGCAAAGGAAAAGTCTGACTGATTCTCATGCTCCAGGCCTCAGCTCAGATCTCACCTGCTTAGAGAGGATGCCCCTGATCCATCCATTCCTACCTGCCTCACACAGCTCGCTGGTCAGGTTTGTCATCTTGATATCACTGACCACAGTGTGGCTGGTTCTTGTTTACTGTCTCTCCTTCCCATGAAGGGAGGAGCATGACTATTGTGTTCCCTGTGTCTCGCACAGTGAGTGGCAACAAAACAAGTATTTAATACATAGAAAATTGGGGAGGGGGAACAAAATAAAATATTTCTAACTACTTATTTAATTAAATTGATTCATAAAAAAATATCTGTAAGAAATTCATGTTCTGTCCCCACTCAGCTTTTGGGGCAGGTAAGATAGGATGGAGGAAGGCTGGAGTCTGGGTTTCCAGGTATGTGGGCTCTCAGTGAGGCTGAGGAAAGGATAACAGGTAGGAGCCTTGCTGTCATGATTAAAGGAAAGGATTCATCCCTCCAATGGTGCTTGGATGCAATGAATTTGGATCTGCAATGAGACTGAAATGTATTTTTATACTTTGAATATCCATTAACAGATTGCACAGAGGACTTCTGACCTTGAGCAGACCACTTAGGTAAATTTCTGTGCTACTTAAATGAACCATCTCTGTGGAAAGAAACAATAATGAGGCTTGTTAATTTATATTTGTAAACACACTGAAATCTCTGGATGAAAGAATTTCTGCATGGGTTCAAAGGGTGAGGTAATATGTTGGGGCAATTTGTACCCTCTATGGAGGCAGAGAGAGGGAGCAGGAAGGCTTGAGGACATAGGAAGAGCTTCTGGCACATAATGTTTCAAACACATCTTTGAAGAAAGGCCCCTTCTTTCAGTACATGGAGTGTTTTAATCACATGTATAAGTTATTATTCTAGTAACCACTTCAACATTTACCTCCTAAAGTCTCAGTTTGTGTAAAGGTAATCTTTAGAGGGATTAGCCTGTAACCTTTTCCCTTTACAAGGTTTGTTATTTTTACCTCCATCAGTGATAATCAGCTCCTGAGCATGACAGTCTCTGTTGTTGAGCTGATTTGGACCCAAAGGGGGGTTATCGCATCAATTCTATTCAGATGTTTATAAGTTTCAATAACAAGTTAAATAAGCTCAGAAAGGAAAAAAGAGAGAGAAATTCTAAGAAAGCTGTCAGTCTAAGAATTACTAGCAATTATATCCAACTAGAGGGCCGGTGCACAAATTCGTGCCCAGGTGGGGTCCGGCCGGCCCACCCCAATTGGGATGATCTGGGTGGGCTGGCCGAGGAAAGGGGCTGCAGGCAATTGGCCCTGCCCCCTGGTCCAACTCCCTGTTGAGGGGACAATTTGCATATTAGCCTGTTATTACATAGGATTATAAGAATGGCATTAATAGTTACTTAGAAATAATTCCAACAAAATAGAACATTTTCTGATCTCTTTCAGCCAGGTAAATACAGACTCAAAGATAAGACATTTAATGAAAACTGTCAAGGCAAAAGCCAAGCTCTGGTAAGTCTAACTTGAGGTATCCTACAGACTGGGGTGTTCAATCAGGTGAATGAGATACAATTTTGGGGGCCTTTTAAGATTAAAAACAAATTCATAGATCACTACTTTTTAACCTTGCAACTCAGGGATTGGTTAGCCACATCTGCCATCGTCCACTCCAGCTAGGCTTCAGGGAATCCTTGTGGAGATCTTTTTTGCATCACTATGCTCTCCATGCCCTCTACCCATCCAAAGTTTTGGGTGACCATATGATCATGCCTGAGCATTCAGAGCATTATAGTCCAAGAAACACAGTGATTGTTTCAAGACTCACCAAATAAGCTAGTAAAAGCCAAAGAGACTGACAGAAATGTGTGCTTATGCTGTGATCTGTGAGCATGTGGGCCTGGCACTGCTCTCAGCCATCTTGCCACCACCAGGAGCCTGTAAGGGAAGCATGTGAATGCTCAGCGTTGGGGATGACACCATTTGAAATCCTGAATCCAGACACAGAAACCCTCCTGCATTTTTTAGTGAAGTGACCCAGTAAATTTCCATTTTTGCTTGAACCATTTAATTTTGTCTTTTATAACCAAAAAGGTCCTAACAAGGTCTAGGTGAGCTAGAGAATTGACTTATCTGCCAGTGGATGAGCAGTGACCAAGCTTCCTGGCTTACAGCTGCCTGCATTACTGATTTAGCAATTGTCTGCTGTGCACAAGAGGTTAGATGCACTTTCCTCAAGGCTTTGCTTTTGAGATTTACAACTGAATTGGGCTAAAAGAGAACATTTAGCTATTCGAGCTGGCAGCAGAGACACTTGGTTTGATGCAGCTAGTGGTGCCAATATCAGAATTAATATAACGGTTCCATGTCAAAACAACAACAGGACAAATCACCTGGAAGGGCAATTCAAATACTTAGGCCTTATTGCCACTGGCAAATGGAGCACTGAGCGCCCCCTTGCCTGTCTTAGACTGGCAGCTTTTTTTGAATTTTTGTGTTAGAGGCAGGTTCTGGTGAAGCTAGCTGCCAACCCACTAAGGTTTAGAAATGGCTGTGGGAAATCATTGCTTTCTTAATGGCAAAAATGCTCCTGTAATGGCTTTCTAAGAGGTAATGGAAGTACAGCGAAGCTTTTGGGAGTTGGGATAAAGATGGAGGCCTGTTCGGGAGGGAGCTGAGAGCTCCAATTAGGAAAAGGGGAGCTTTATTTTATCCATTTCTACCTTCAGTTGGTATACTTATTCAAACATTCTAAGTTTAAGGCAAGGGAGAGGGGGTGGGGAGGGTTTAACAGTTGTCTGTGGAGATGCATCTCTGTTCACATGGAGGACGACAGACGACAAACATAAAGAAGTGAGTAAAATGATAATGTAATATAGGTAACATAGGAAAACAGAGTTCTGAGTTCAAGAATTACAGGGAGAGGGATCTGCTGTGATGGAAGGTCTACCTAATGGAATGACACTGAAGCTGAGACATGGATGTGAGAAGGAGCCAGGGATATAAGGAGTGCAGGACAAGCATCCTAGCCAGAGGTTGGGGTGGGACAAAGAGTGAGGGCCATTCAAAGGTCTAAAAGAAAGCCAGGCTGGCTATAGCATAGTGACAGAGGGCCCTCAACCTCAAAAGAAGAGGTTGCAAGAGTGTCAAGACCCAAATAAATGAAATCAGAAATGAAAGCAGAGAAGTTATAACTGACACCAACGAAATACAAAGGATTGTAAGAAAATATTATGAATAACTATATGCCAATAAATAAAAAAATCTGGAAGAAATGGCTAAATTCTTAGAAGTTTATAACTTTCCACAACTAAATCAGAACAAAGCAGATAATCTGAATAGATAGATTATAACCATTAAAATTGAAGCAGTAATAGCAACCAAAGAAACAAAAAACTTCCAAAAAAATAAAAGTCTTGGATGCCCTAGCCGGTTTGGCTCAGTGGATAGAGCCTTGGCCTGTGGACTGAAGAGTCCCAGTTTTGATTCTGGCAAAGGGCACATGCCCGGGTTGCGGGCTTGATCCCCAGTAGGGGGCGTGCAGGAGGCAGCCGATCAATGATTCTCTCTCATCATTGATGTTTCTATCTCTCTCTCCCTCACCCTTCCTCTCTGAAATCAATAAAGAAACATATTTTTTTAAAAAATAAAATCCTGAACCAAGTGGCTTTACCAAACATTTAAATAAGAACTAACACCTATCCTCCTCAAATTACACCAAATAATTCAAGAGGAGGGAAGACTCCTAAGCTCATTTTATGAGGCCAGCATTATCCTAATTCCAAAACCAGATGAAGACACTACAAAAAAAATAAAATTATAGGTCAATGTCCCTGTGAACATAAATGCTGAAATTCTAAACAAAATATTAGCAAACCAAATCCAGCAATACATTAAAAAGATCACACACTATGATCAAGTGGGATTTATTCTGGGAATGAAGATTAATACAATAAATGTGATACACCATATAAATAAATTAAAGGATAAAACCTATATAATATCAATAGATACAGAAAAAAAAGCATTTTATGAAACCCAGCACCCATTTATTATAAAAATTCTCAGCAAGGTGGGGATAGAGGGAACATACAATATAATAATGGGCATCTATCTTCTATAATAATATAAAAGCATAATATGCAAATCAGCCAAACAGCAGAACGACCATCTGGACAACCATGTTGTGACATGCACTGGCACAAGGCCAGCCAAGGTGGGTGAGATGCGGGGGGCCATCATCACCCCACAATTGCCCTGCAGAGGGAGGTCCAGGCCACCCCCTGTGGGGTGATCAATCAGAGGGCTCCAGGGAACCAGGGATGTGTAGCAGCAGATGTAGGCAGCGCCAGCCCAAGGCAGGTGTGGGTGAGGGGCGGGGCCAGGGATGCGAAGGCCTACCCTTGCTTGAATTTCATGCCTCGGGCTTCTAGTATATGATAAAACACACAATCAGTATAATACTCAATGGGCAAAAACTACATAGTACTGGAAGTCCTAAGCTCAGCAATCAGACAAGAAGAAGAAATAAAAGGCATCCAAATTGGAAGGGAATAAGTAAAAATTGTCATTATTTGCAGATGACATGATACTGTATATAGAGAACCTTAAAGATTCTCCAAAAAAACTATGAGATCTGATAAGTGAAATCAACAAAATAGCAGGATGCAAAACCAACATCCAAATATCTATGGCTTTTTTTATACACCAATAATGAATTATCAGAAAGAAAAATTAAACAATCCCATTTACCATTGCAATAAAAATTTAAGATATTTAGGAATAAACCAGGAGGCAAAAGACCTGTACTCAGGTAATTATAAGACACTATAGAAAGAAACTAAGGAGGGTACAAATAAGTGGAGGCATATACCCTGTTCATGGGTACAAAGAATTAACATTATTAAAATATCCATACTACCCAAAGAAATCCATGAATTCAACTTACTTCCTATTAAGATACCAATAGAGTATTTCACAGAACTAGAACAACGTGAAAGATTTATGTGGAACCACAAAAGACCCCAAATAGTAACAACAAACTTGAGAATGAAATACAAAGTTGGAGGAATCACACTACCTGATATGAAACTATATTACAAGGCCATAGCAATCAAAACAGCATGCTATTGCTGTCTAAAATAAAAACACAGAAAATAAAAAGTGCTGATGAGGATGTGGAGCAACTGAAACTTTCATATACTTACTGGAATATAAAATTATACAATCACTTTGGGGGGAAAATGGCAATTTCTTAAAAGTTAAATATAAATAAAAAATAGGTCTCAGCCATTCTATCATAAGTATCTACCACTAGAGAAATAAAAACACAGAGAGATATAAACATGAGTATTCATTTCAGCTTTATTCAGAATAGCCAAAAACTATAAATAACCTAAACGTCCATCAATATATACGTAATGGACAAATATGGCATGTATTTCCATACAATGGAATACTAATCCATAAAGCAGAATAATCTATATATATATACAATAAATGAGTTAACTCAAAATTATTCTGAGTGAAAGAAACTATATATAAAAAGATAACATAATGCAGATATATGCAAAAAAATGAAACTAGACCACCAACTTATACCGTACATAAGAATAAATTCAAAATAGATAGAAGAAAACAAAGGTAATAAAATTCAGACATCTCATGTAGCAATATTTTTATGGACACACTAGAGGCCCATTGCATGAATTCGTGAACCGGTGGGGTTGTCCCTCAGCGCTTTCTCACAATCTGGGACCCCTCTGGGGATGTCAGACTGCTGATTTCAGCCAGTTCCCTGCAGGCAGCCTGGCCTGTGGTGTGGGGATCAGGCTGAAACCATCAGGCTGACATTCCCTGAGGGATGTAGTAGTGTATGAAGCGGCAGGCAGCTGGGTAGGAGCCCAAGCCCAGGGTTGGCACTGCTCCAACTCATCCCGGCCCTGCAGCAGCTGCTGCCACTGCCACTTGGTAGGGCTGCTGCAGAGGCAGGAGAGGCTCACGTCGCAGCAATTGCGTTTACCAGTCGTGAGCCCAGCATATGGCACCCATCAGTCAGCTGAGCAGCTCTCCCACTGTGTGAGTGCACTCATCACCAGGGGGCAGCTTCTGCATTGAGCATCTGCACCCTGGTAGTCAGTGCACGTCATAGTGACCAGTTGACCAGTTGTTTGGTCGCTTAGGCTTTATATATATATAGATTGCCTAGAACAAAGAAACAAATAAAAATTTAACCAATGGGACTACGTCAAACTAAAAAGCTTCTACACAGCAAAAGAAACTGCCTACAAAATGAAAAGGGAACCTATTACATGTGAAAACATATTTGCCAATGATATATCTGATAAGGGCTCAATTTCCAAAATATACAAAGAACTCATACACTTCAACACCAGGAAGCCAAACAATCCAATTAAAAATGGGCAAAGGGCCTGGCCAGTGTTGCTCAGTGGTTGAGCATCAACCTATGAACCAAGAGGTCACAGTTTGATTCCCCATTGGGGCACATGTCTGGATTGGGGACTCAATCCCTTGTGGCAGCCGATCAATGATTCTCATCATTAATGTTTCTATCTCTCTCCTTCTCCCTTCTTCTCTGAAATCAATAAAAATATATATATTTTAAAAAAAATAGGCAAATGACCTGACTAGACACTTCTCCAAAGAGGACATACAGGTGGCCAATAGACATATGAAAAAATGCTCAATGCACCAATCATCAGAGAGATGCCTATTAAAATGACAATGAGGGATCAACTCACACCTACATCAATAAATCAACAAACAACAAGTGCTGGTGAGGATGTGGAGAAAAAGGAACCCTAGCACACTGCTGGTGGGAATGCAGACTGGTGCAGCCACTGGGGGAAACAATATGGAGTTTCCTCAAAAAAATTCAAAATAGATCTGCCATTTGACCCAGTGATCCTGTTTCTTGGAATATATCCTAAGAATTTAAAAACACTAATCAGAAAGAATATATGCACCCCTATGGTCATAGCAGAAGACCTGGAAACAGCCCAAGTGCCCATCAGTAGATGATTGGATAAAAAAGCTATGGTACATTTACACAATGAAATACTATGCAACTGTAAAAAAAAAAGAACCTCTTACCATCTGAGACAGCATATATGGACTGGAGACTACTATGCTAAGCAAAATAACCAAGTTAGAGAATGACAAACATCACATGATCTCACTTATAAGTGGAATCTAATGAACAAAATAAACTGATGAACAAAACAGGCCCAGAGGTATGGATGTATAGAACAGGATAACAGATCTCAGTTGGGGGGCTGGGGTGTGGGGATCAGGAAGAGATTAACTGAAGAACATATAAGCATTCGGACACAAACAATAACATGGGGAGCTGAGGGTGAAAATAGGAGAAAATGGGAGACATCTGTAATACTGTCAACAATAAAATAAAATTAAAAACCTGCATATAGTGTATTATTCCATTTACATAAAAGTGTAAAAATGCAAATTGATCTCTATGGTAAAAGGCAATGGGTGGTTGCCTGAGGCTAAGGACAGTAGATGGAACTGGCTGCAAAGGAGTATGAAGATCCTTCTGGGGATGATGGCAATACTGTGTCTTGATTGAGGTGGTGGTTTCATAGGAGTATATATCTGTCATGTTGAAAAGTCTTCTCTAATCAGTTTGGATAAATACCTCAGAAATAATAATAATTCTGAATCCTTTCCATAACCCCTACGGAAAACACAGATCATGAAGAAGAGAGCTGCTACTTAGCTATTTTCATTTTACCTAAAAGAGGAGGACCAAAGGCATTCAGCCAGGAAACTGGAATCACATCTTCAAAAGCAAGTTTGTTTAAGGAAGAAGTGAGGCGTGTATTCTAGGGCTTGTGCAGAGAAGTAGGTTCTGAGGATAATGGAAATGGGCAAAAGAGGCCCAGGCAAGTGATTCAAAATCACCCTACATTTAGGGAACTAAAGGCGGATGCTATTTGCATCCCATAAGCAGAGACATCAACTCCTCAATTATGATATTCCATAGTATAGACAGGAATTCTATGAAGTCAAAGGATAGAATGAAGGTGTTATATAGTTTTTAATAAAAAGAATCCGACTTGCCCTTCATGCTGCTTAATCTACAGAACTGCCAGCATTTCATTAGAAGTATTCATTCTCTTTCACTTAGTGATGATGGAGGAAAAATGTTCCTGTTCATCCATGGGAGAAAGGATGAACTATTAGGGACCCCTCTCCAGGCAGAACCCCAGGTCCTGATGGCTCTCCTGCAGAGGCACCTGCCAGAAAACTCTTGCATTACCTGTGGACGCATTTAATGAAGTAAATGGATTGTTTTTAGGCACAGGAAAAGCCACTAAGAAAATGAGGTCAGGGCTGAAAGGTAGAATTTATCAGATCCTTGTCTTCTCCAAACCAGAACTATATCATCCTTATGAAAATGTTCGCAATGGAGCTGAAGAAAGGAAGACAAAGTAATTTTTTAAATGACCTCGCTTTGTTTAGAGAAAAAAAAACAAACAAACCTGTGAAACTGTAAAACTCCTCACGAGTTTAAAAGTTTATATATTACAGACTTTGTAATCATGGGACCTCAAAAATACAATGGCTGTCATCAAACTATCGTCAGTGTCCATGGGCTATGCATATATGCATGTATGTTCTTTGGTTAATCTCTTCCCCATGTGGTGGAGGGAGGGAAGGGCAAAGAGGAGGAACATGAGGGACATCTGTAATATTGTTAATATTAAAAAATACAATGGCTAAACAATGCTTTACCATATCTCTAAAATGAGACCATGCTTTTGCTATGTTCGCGGTATCATAAATCCAAAAGCTGCTAAGAAAAGTAATTGTGTAAGACAAATCTATCAGTTTTGCCTCTCTGTGATCTTTTCGCCCACCCCCTTATTTTGAAACAAAACTTTCATTTTCCATGAAACTAATATTAGCCTCACATGCCCCTTTGATCTGCTGGTCAGAACATTGCATCCATGGGCCACAAAATAGCTACTGTGTCATAAGAACCTGCTAAGATTGGCAGTAACGGAGAACGAAATAGATCCAAAATATGGGAAAAGAAACTCCATAATGTAATTTGAGTCCCTGAACCCAGCCATGCCTGAAGTGGGGTACCCTGAACTCTTGTTTTTTGTTGTTGTTGTTTTGTGTTTTTTTTTTTGCCAGAAACAATAAATGTTCTTTTTATGCTCAAGCTCATTGAGTTGGTTTTTAACCCTTGAAATGCAAATGAATCCTGGCTAATACACAAATGCAATTTGAAGTTGGATATGGCATCTAGTAAAGAAGGTTCCATTTTCTTTACTTGGAAGCTCATGTGGAAATATATCCTGATATTGTTTAGATCAGTGTCACTGTTCTGCTGAGGACAAGAAAAAAGGAGTGAAGAGACGTGATGTTAAAAAGCTAGTGATGATTAAGAATTAGAGATTTTGAAGAAGCCAGTCCTTTTATAGGCCAAGAAGGGCTCTAGGAACTACATTAGACCCAGAAGAAAGATAACTTGGAAAAAAGAATTAATCCTCACCAAGAATATGTGTATTGATGAGGGAGGGAGGGAGGAGAGAGAGAGAGAGAGAGAGAGAGAGAGAGAGAGAGAGAGAGAGAGAGAGAAACATTGACTGGTTGCAATGCTCCTGACTAGGGATCAAACCACAACCTAGGCATGTGCCCTGATTGGGGAATCGAACGTGCGTCCTTTCAGTTTATAAAAGATGCTCCAATCAACAGAGTCACACCAGCCAGGGTGGAAAATTTTTATTGCTAATAAAATCCTGCTTAATTTCCATAGGCATAATTTAAAAATCCACACAAAAACAAACAGGAATAAAACCTGTATGGGCAAAAAAATAAAAATATAAAATTCATGTGTTTCTAATGGTACTGTTAAGTCCCCCCAACCCTAGTACTTACAGGAAGGCAGTAATTTACAGGGCTCTAAAAATGCACAGTATGTTTGATTAAAGGTCATGCAAACATTAAAATGCTTCTCCAAAAATATGAGACAGAGAAATAAGGATGACCAGCTTTTTTCAGAATCCCTCAAGAATACTTACATTATAAGCCTATTAATGATTCTGGTGATTCAAGTTTTCCCTTAAACACATGTGGGAAATATATAGCAAGGTGGCAAAAGCTGAGAAATATTATTTTTGGCATCCATCATTGCTTTATGAGCTGCCAAAAGGAGTCCTTGCAGCAAAAGCACAAGCAACAGCACACTTCCCACATTTTACATTACAAAGAGCGCATAACAAGGATACTTCCAGAACCTGTCCTGAGTTGGCCCTTCCTAACTGTCCATTTCCTACCACACCACCAGCCAGGCCCTCCACACCAGTGGTGGACAACCTTTCGGACCTCACGGACAACCAGCGATCTGCGGACCACCGGCTGGTGACCGCTGCTCCACACCGACTCCAGCCACACTGAACTGCATGCAGTTCCTCAAAGGTACCTTATACCTTCACTTCTAGATTTCCCCAAGTCTCCAGAGAAAATCCATCCTACAACCCCGGCACCCTCATCAAACACACTCCTTTGTCAGCTGTCTAACCTTTCTATTTTTTCCTCTGGAAAGCCTTTCTTGACTCTCCTGAACTAGATTAGGATTCTCTCATTAGCTCCAGAAGAATCCTTCATGCTGACCCTACCTACTCAACACAGTGTCTCACAATAGCTCGATGACTTTCAGTCTCCAGGGCTAGACTCCAAATTCTATGGAAATAAACATGTTTGTCTCTCAACACTGCATCCTCTGTCCCTAGAACACACTGGGTGTTCAATTAATGTACATTGGATTCTGTTCGGATAATGTTTAGATGCTTACCTCGCTTCCAAGGCCTGTGGTGCAGTGGAATGATGGTTGGCCTCACACCAAATATAACCCTGATTCAGCTACTTACCAGTGTGGGTGGGGACTTGGAGCAAGTTATCCAGTCTTCTGAATGTCTCTTCACAATACCGCTATAATGGTGAAATGAAACGCCACCTTGGAAATGCTTAGCATTAGCAACCCTTCCACAGATGTTTGTCTTTTTTCCTTATTCCCCTGTCCTTTACTGTGCTCCTGACTCTGTCTGCCACCCTGCCTCCTCCATGATGGCTTCCTAGACCTCTACTGTCCTTGCAACTTCCTCTGAATACCTGTGGCAATCTGTGTGGGCCCCACACTTTAGTATTTCGCTCCTAAAAAGTAGTACCTTCTCAAAAGCCCTGTCAAGGTACCAAACATGTAAGTGAAAAAATACTTACATATTCCAGGAAATGTGATACAGAGATGACATGAGGACTCCAGCTGACAGCCAGAACTGGTATTTGAAACTCCTCCTTAGCTACTGGGGTCACACAAGCTGAGTGCCCAGTAATGGTAGTGGAAAGACCAGCCATCTCCTCTGTGCACTGCCTAACTCCTGACTTAGGAGTTTAATAAAATCATTGTTATGTTACATCACTAAACTCGGGGGTGGTTTACCATGTGCCGATAGATAACTAGAATAATTTAAATAACATGGAACAGCACATACATTTAAAAGAAAGGCTTAAGAACAAGGTCCCTGGAAGCATGAGGAACCAGTTCTGGAACCAAGAAAAAATCTCTCCCAGACCCATCATCACATACTACCATTTTCAAATGTTGAGTTATTCTACTCAAGATTAAAATTCCAGGGAGAGACAGTCTGATTGGTACAGCTTCTGAATTGTTTCCACTATGACAAAGTCCTAAGAGTTGGGGAAAGATTCTTTGCCAAAGCAAAATCAAGATGTACCACCAGGTGACGGGAAAAAATTGCATCAGGTGTAAGAAAACAACCTAACAATAGTCCCAAACACAAAGACGATTCGTAACTACTACTTTTTCACTTGACCTCTCTGATTTAAGTCTCTCAAAATGCGAACTGGCAGCCTTCACAGAGATTTATGTGGGAGCTAATTCTTAAATGTGAGCTCTTGGGGAAAAAAAAAGGCAACACTTTATTGCTGTAAAGAATTTAGACTTACTTTGTGTCTAACACTTAAGCAAAGAGAATTAGCCTCATGCAGCCGCTGGTGGAACCCACAGTGTTTCATTTGTCTAACCGTTCAAAGTGCAATCACATTACCACCACAGGATGCTTCGCGAGTTAACAGCAGACAAGGAGTTTCATAGCAGAGGAACACATGAGGCAGTTCATCATCATTACTTTTTGTAATTATTTGCAGCCAAGTACCTTTCATTATGTTCAATGGACCTTCAATATCCACACTGCGGAGGCCACCATGAGCACAGTGGGCTGCACCAAGAACCAGGAGAACAGCTGCCTTTTGTCTGAAAAAGAGAGAGCCATGAGTTAGAAAAATTCCCTCTGGTTAAATAGAATCACCTGGATGGCATCAACGTGGATGGGTTGTCCTACTTTAAAAGATTCTGCAGTGTGAGATTTTAAGGGACAGAGGAGATATACCACACACAAATCTATTCTTCACATTAATGATACCTTTATCCACATAATCCCACTTTTGCATATTTTGAAAGAAGGAAATAGTCAAACAACTTATCAACGAATACATTATAAGATCTTGCTAAGTGTCACGTATGGTGCTAGGTACTGGGGTACAAAAGAGAACAAGACAGATGAGGCTGCTGACTCCACGGAGGTATCATGCTATTGGGAGAAGCAGACAAACAAGTAATTTTAGATAGTGATAAATCCTATAAGGAAAATACAAATAGCTTGTGGTAGAGATTCTGAGGTCAGATTCTGAGAAGTCTGGACCACATCTGTGAGATGGTGACAATTCAAGAGATATAAAAAAACAGAAAGAGGGATTCAGCCCTGGCCAGGTGGCTCGGTTGGTTGGAACAACATTCTGTACATCAAAAGGTTGCAGGTTCGATCCTGAGTTGGAAGGTATATGGGAGACAACTAGTCAATGTTTCTCTCCCACATGGATGACAGCATGAGCACAGGAGCCCTGGCTGGAATATCTGGAGCCAGGCAGGGACTAGCCATGCACGCACGGCCTAGCAGTCTTGAGAAGGAGTGTGAATTTCATTTTAGTCACAAGGAGAGGCCATTAGAGTGTCTTAAGTGGGGGAAGTGTTGTGATCTGATTCATACATTTGAAAAATTGCTAGCTGCTAGGTGGTAGGTCAAATTGGAAGCAGGAAGACCAGTGAGAAGACTATTTCAGATATCCAGGTGAGACACAATATGAACTTAGACTAGATTTCTGGTAGTGGCAATGCAGAAAAGTAAGTGAAAGATATATTTTGGGTATAAAACAGAGGTTTTACTAATCAATTAGAGAAGTTGGAGAAAGAAACAAAGAGTGGGAAACTGAAAAAGCATGAGCAGGATGAGAGGAGGCAAGGCTGACTCTCCAAACTGTATTTTAATAATCAGTTGGTTAGTAATGCTATTTATTGGGACAGGGATGAGATGGAGGAGGACAATATTCAGTGGGGATAAAATTGAAAGTGCAGTATTGGGCTAAATACGAGATGACCAGGAGAAAGGCAGGTAGAGATGCCAAGGATGAAGATGAATCCATCAACCTTGTCTTTGGCAGAAGGAGTATAAAAACCTATGGGGAGACCTCAAAAGCAGCATGGAAGTGTTTTTGAGAATCGGCTATACTGCCTGCTAGGATCTAAATGTTTGTTCCCAACCCCCAAGGTGATGGTATTGGGAGGCGGGGCCTTTGGCAGGTGCTTAGTTCAGAAGGAAGGAATCCTCAGGAATGGGATTAGTGTTTTGTAAAAAGAGGCTCCTTAGAGATCCCAGCCCTTCCCACCATGTGAGGAAACAAAAAAGTCTGCCACTAGAGGAGAGGCCTCACCCAGCCATGCTGGCACCCTGATCTCAGACTTCCAGCCTCCAGGACTGTGATAAATTATTGTCTGTTTACAAGCCCCCAGGCTGGGCTATTTGTTATGGTAGCCCAAATGGGCTTCAGCATCCCTAGGACAGTCCTTCTTTAACGTTATTTAGTTGCATCGGAATGAGCCAGAGCTTGATAAAGACTCAGGTGCCTGAGCCCCACAGGTAGAACCAGAATCTTGGAGCTGGCAGCTGGGATCCGCATTTTTAATAGCTCCTCTGGTCATTCCAACACCTTCCAAAGCGAGGTATTTTTTTTTTTTTTCAGAAAATTTTACTTCTCGATGCATCTTTCCTTGAAATTGTAAGACATACAGAAATTCTTCAATTTCCTGGTTCAGTGCTCTGCTCTGCAGAGACATGAGAAGAAGCCGGTTGGAAGGGGAAGACCACGGTCCCCTGGCATCATTCCACTGCCACTTCCCATTGTGAACCACAGTGGTTGGAGGAGGACATAGGGGAATACTTTGTGCCTGTTGTTTTTATCAAATCTCCTCAGGCCCAGCCAATGTTAAAGGAATATAAAAAAAAATGGCCATTCATTGGCTCAAAGATTTACAGCCTTGAATCATAGATGGTTAGAGCCACAAAGGATCTTGGAGCCAGGCTAATGACTAAGCCATCAAGCTCCCACTACTGCTGCAGGGGTTCACCTCCTGCCTTCTGCACTTACTAACACGCTTGGGCAAGTTACTTCACATTGCTGTATCTCAGTTTACTTCTCTGTCATTGGGTAAATAACAATACCCAGTAGAATAAAGACCGATCCAAAACTACCCATAATCATAAAGACATATCATTTTCAACCCAGAAAAGACCATACATATCACTCAGTACACCCACACTGCATAAGGAAGGAAACGAAGCCTCATAGCTAGTTTGGTGGCAAATGAGAACTTGAGCCCAGGTTTTCACCACCTATAGTTTGTTATGTACACAGTCAGTGTCCATTTCTTTATGTCAATCATAAATCATTGAGGTTAATGACCATTTGCTGATATTTATTCATAAGGTATTTTTTAATACCTTTGTACACTGACAAAAAAAGATCAGAAATGCTTTCAGAGGATTCCCTGGTTCTGTACACTGAAGTTTTGCCTGTGGAACATTTGCTTTTGTGTGGTTGGGCCAAGCACTCATTCAAATTGGTTTTCAGAAACATTTTAGAACAAGCAGGGGAAATAGAAAGGTAAGCATGTGGTGACCAATTTACAAAACCAGTGTTGGTTTGCACTGTGTTGGGACCATCAACCAAATAGGTCTGATGCCCATTCTGTTTGGGAAAGTCACAAGAAAACCAGGAAAAGCAACTCCTGCAATGGCGTAAATAACACACAAGATCAGCTAGGAAAACGGGAGCAGGTGACAAACTTTGCTCCTTTATTTCTGCTTTGAGTATGTGGGGCTAGTTGTGTGCGTTGGTTCTCTTAAGATCTTTCTTCTTCTTTTTTTCTTCTTTTCTTTCCTTGGAATTTTGGTCGGGCTTGCTACTGAATCCTAGAGAAGACCCATTTGGGGGGGAGAAGGGGACGAAATCCGTGAGAATGAAAATCAGTTTCTCAGCAGCCTCTGAGCACTGGGCATGCAATAAATGTCACTGGTGTTGCTGTTCGCTTCTGATGGACTGCTCGCACCTTCTGTCTGACAGCTAATGAGCTCCACTAATCAAACCGAGAGGCAAATACGATTTCCCACTCTCCCCTTCTACCTGTAAAGGTGAGGGGTTCTACCTTCCCCTGGCAGACTGACAGCACTGAATAGGAGCAGAGTAATGAGGACACCTGGAGGGTTAATTAAGGTAGAACTCAAAAGTTGTTTTTTCCATCAATTTAATTAACCTGTGATCTCTTAAAATTAGAATATGTGGCAACTAGAAGGAAGGCACATTTTACTTTTTACTTCATCTAGGAAAACAGAAACTGAGCATGTTGCTGGGTAAAAATGAGTGGAGAGAGTGTTAATTACCACCTGGACTTTTTCAAATCTATCTTTATTCCCTGCGTATCTCAGAATGGATGGCTCCCATTCTTGGAGGAAGAATCCGTAGCATTAACATCTGGTGTTGTCAATCACCCAAGGTCTGGCAGCACCCTCCCTCACCAAATGAACATGGTAGAGTTCACCCCTCATCATGATTA
>PVJC01037376.1:0-17293 GCA_004026665.1 Murina feae | reverse complement strand
TGAGGGGTCCCAGGTTGCGAGAGGACACAGCCAAGGCTGAGGAACCCCACCAGTGCACGAATCTGTGCACCAGGCCTCTAATTGTTTACTAAAACCTATTTTGTCCAATATTAGCATAGCCATTCCCAATTCTCTTTTGGTTATTGTTTGCATGGCATATCTTATTTCATTCCATTTGTGTTTTTGATATAAAGTGGATCTGTTGTAGAAAGCATATAACCAGAACATGTTTAATTCATTCTACCAATCTCTGACTCTTTACTAGAGTATTTACTCAATTTACATTTATTATAATTACTGGTAGGATTTACATCTGCCATTTTACTATGTTTTCTATATGTCATGTTTTTTTGTTCCTTTATTCATGCATTACAGCCTTCTTTTGAGTTAAATAGATAATTTTGAATGCTATTTTAATTCCCTTACTCTTTTATTACATTTTTTTAAGTTTTTTTCTTAATAGTTTATAATCTTTTACATTTACTAAAGTAGTTACCTTTACTGGTACTCTTTATTTCTTCTGTGGATTTGAGTTCTTGTGTACTGTTCTTTAGTTACAACCTTCAATATCAAGATTCCCTTTAGGCTCAGCTGGCATGGCTCTGTGGTTGAACATCAACCTATGAACAAGGAAGTCATGGTTTGATTTCTGGTCAGGGCACATTCCTGGGTTTTGTGCTTGATCTCCAGTGCAGGGAATGCAGGAGGCAGCCAATTAATGATTCTTTCTCATTCACTGATGTTTCTAGCTCTCTCTCCCTCTCCCTTTCTCTCTGAAATCAATAAAATGTATTTTTTAAAAGATTCCCATTAATATTTCTTGTAGGGCAGGTTTGCTAGTGACAAATTATCTGATTTTTAACAAATTCCCTTTTTTTGTTAATTAATACATCTTAATTTTTTTCTTCTAATTTTGAAGAATAGTCTTGCTGGATATAAAACTCTTGATTGGATGGTGATCTTTCCAGAACTTTCAGTACTTTATTCTACTACCTTCTGGCCTCTGTCATCTCTGATGAGAAGTCAGATATCAATCTTATGTACATAATGTACATAATGATTCACTTCTCCCTTACTAGTTTCTTTGTTTTTGCTTACAACAACTTGACTGTTGTGTATCTAGGTGTAGCTCTCTGTGTTTATACTGTTTGGAATGCATTCAACTTTCTGATGTACAAATTAATGTTTTAAATGAAATTTGACATATTTTGTCACCATTGTTTCTTCAAGTATTCTTTCTGTCCCTTTCTCTTTCCTCTTCTTTTGGGAATTCCATTATGCATATTTTGATACTCATGATGAATAGTCTGAGGTTCTGTTAATTTTTCTTTATTCTTTTGACTTTCTGTTCCTGAAATTGTATAATTTTAATTGTTCTACTATAAAGTTTCTGATTCTTTCTTTTTGCCAATTCAAATCTGCTGTGGAGCCCCTTCAGTGATTTTTTTTTTTTTTTTTTTTTTTTTTTTTTTTTTTTTTTTTTTTTTTTTTTTTTTTTTTTTTTTTTTTTTTTTTTTTTTTTTTTTTTTTTTTTTTTTTTTGTTTTTTTTTTTTTTTTTTTTTTTTTTTTTTTTTTTTTACGTTATTGTACTTTTCAGCTATAGGATTTCTATTTTGTTCTTTTTTAATAATTTTTATCTGTTGATATTCTCTATTTGGTGAGACATCATTCTCATACTTTCCTTTAATTCTTCAGACACTGTTTTCTTTTATTCTTAACACTAGAGGCCCAGTGCATGAAATTCGTGCACAGAGTGGGAGTGGGGGTTGGGGTGGTGTCCCTCAGACCAATCTGCGCCCTTTCCAATCTGGGACCCCTTAAAGGGTGTCTGACTGCCCATTTAGGCCCAACCACATCAGTGGGATTGGGCCTAAACAGGCAGTCAGACATCCCTTTCATAATCCAGGACTGCTGGCTCCTGACCTCTTGCCTGCCAATTGCCCCTAACCACTCCCCTGCTAACCTGATCAACACCTAACTGCTCCTATGCCGGCCTGATTGCCCCTAACTGCCTTCCTCCTACCAGGATGGTCCCCTCCCAACTTCCCTCCCCTGCAGGCCTGGGTCCCTCCCAACTGCCCTCCCCTGAAGGTCTGGGTCCCTCCCAACTGTCCTCCCCTGCAGGCCTGGGTCTCCCACAACTGCCCTCCCCTGCAGGCCTGGGTTCCCCCCCTCAAATGCCTTCCTCTGCCAGCCTGGTCCCCTCCAACTGTCCTGCCCTGCAGGCCTGGGTCTCTCCCAACTGCCCTCCCTTGCTGGCCATCTTATGGCAGCCATCTTTGACCACATGCAGGCAGACATATTGTGATGGTCAATTGGCATATTACTCTTTTATTAGATAAGATATTCAAAGCTGTTGACTTAAAACATTTGTTTTATAAGCCCAATATCTGGTTTTTCTCAGTGACACTTTTAATTGTATTCTATCTCTGCAAATGGATCATAGTTTTCTGTTTCTTTATATGTGCTCTAATTGTGTTGAAAATTGGATTTCAAATAATATGACAACTCCAGAAATCAAATTCCACCACCAATCACCAAAGGTTTATTGTTGTTGCTGTTTTTGTTGTTCTTCTTTCTAATGATGTTTGTCCATTTCCTAAACTAATTATGTAAAGTCTATTTTCTTTATCATGAGCAGCCACTTAAGTCTCTGCTCAATTTGCTTTAGTAGTCAGCTAATGATGGAACAGAAATTTCCTTAAATACTTTGAAATGATATGTCTCACATCCTTTGCTGAGGGGCTCTGTGTGTATACTGACATAGGTTTTCTATGTTCTGATAGGCAGTTTATAACTCTACCTAAGCCTTTCTTCCTGCTTGTGTAAAGTCTCAATGTCAGCCAGAGATGATAGATTAGGGCCTTTTCAAGTCTTTGTTGGGCATATACAGACCTGCACATGAATATAGGCTTCATAGGTTCTGAAAAATATGTCAAAGCTTTTCAAAACCCTCCATGGATATCTCCTTTCTCAATTATTCCTTTTAAGTTTTTTAGTCAACCTCTTGTTAACCCCAATTCATGTATCCACTTCTGGCAACTGTGATGTTAAACAACTGCCACTTAATGTTTCTAACAAATGCCCTAATGCTATTTACCTGAATGAATTCTGAGTCATTAGAATTCATTAGGTGAAATAAAAACAAGCTCTGAGAATGGAGCTTTACAGAGAGCTTCCAGGCAGTTCACACAGCACCATTTTCTGAGACACGAATTTAGAGAGCTCTGAACTGGTCGGCTCTCTCCAGCGGTTTTAGTTTTCCAAGGTCCTACAGTGCTGGAAAGGAACAATGGGGATACGTTTAAAGGCCACAAAGTTCACTGTTCTTATCAAGACTCCATTTTTTTTCTTGAATAAACTCCTTGGATGGTTCTAAATGGTTAATTTCCAGATTTCTAAAGTAGTTTAACAATTTTTGCCTCAGTCGATAAACGTGTTCTTACTGATGTTTTAGAGAAGAGAATTTATAGAATGTTCTCACTCCAAAATTCCAAATGTGGTTCCAAGATAAGTAGTATTTTAAAAATTAATTCAAAAAACTCATGATGAACAAAGTTATCATAATTTTAAATTAAGAAATGATCAGCAAGTGTCATAATACTCCATATAGGAGTCTGACAGAAGAAGAAAAATAAAATACTAACATATTTTTAGAATTTGATATTTTGTTCATCATGGATTTTTGCACTAATTTTTATTTTTTAAACCTCATTAAAATATTATTTCTTTTTATTGCTCAATTTTTTGGTGTCCCTTTAAATTTTGGGCTGAAGCAAGTGCCTGACAAGCCTCTCTCTAGTCTTAACCTTGGAAAAGGATGATTTCACATCTCTGCCTTTTTTGAACTCTCCAAACTGACATACAAGTTTTAACTCCCATTTATATTCCACTACAGTGTTTTGAATTGTCAAAATGATAATCTTAAAATCTAGCAGAAAAATTTTAGTGCACCGTTTGGGAGTAGAGAACTAAGTAGGCATATTAAACTAATCTCTTAAAACTGCTAGTAGAGGCAAATTAGCTCACTCAATATAAAACTCAATACCAGCTGCCAGCTAAACTAATATAACATGGTTTAGGTGTGTTCTTTTAAGGGCTGTGTGCCAGTCTTTAGAAAATTAAATGTAATGCTTGTCATGTATTCCATACAAACTTCCTAAGATATTATACACACAAATAGAAAATGCTTAGAAATAACAATTTCAACCAAAATTATTCTATTGTATGATTTCACTTCTTAAATTGGCTTTCCTTGAAAATTAATTTATAGGAATAAAAGAAATAGATACAAAAATGCTTGGCATAATATGTAGCAAAATTTCCAACCCAAGAAGACAATTGTGTGTAGAGAAAGACTGCCTGTCTTGGAAGTTATTTTGAGTAATTTCAAACAGCCTAGCACAAAAGCAATTAATTATAGATGATTTAAAATTACTTCCCTGTGCTGTCATTTAAAAGAGATAGTGTTCATATTAAGTTTTTAGATTACTACTTTGCAATAACAGACTGGTAAAGTGTGGAAATTTAACTTTCCTATTAAGTGTTCAGTATTTGCTTCTGCTGTTTTAGTGCCTTTTCTTGTAAGCCGTGACTCTATATCCCACGCTCTTTTCCACTACATTTTTGAAAAACATTTTAAAAATCACTATATCGATGTTAGCCTATTTCTGGATGAATTTACTTGCCTTATCATAGTCTTTATAGAATAAAGCACTATGTTGGCTTTTCATTTCTGCAGATGAGTCAAAGTTCCCAAAATCTATATCAACTTGTCATTAATACTAACTTAGCCCTAATCACATATACTGCTGATAATGACTGAGTACACACTGTTTTGTTTTTCTAAGGGAATTGAACCTACAGGTTCAATGGTTATGTAGGCAAAACTAATAAGAAGTCTTGAGGGGTCAGACAGTTTATCCTCTCTGGGAACAGGGAAGTACATCTGCCTGAAAGATAATAATCAAGCTCATTTTTTAAAAATCCCTCTACAGATGGATTAACCATCTCTTCTATCTAATCTACACTCTAGTAATAAAACATGAAATAGAAATAAGATAAGAAACCTAAGTAATCATTTTTCTGCAGATGATATGATTGTCTACCTAGAAAATTCAAGGGAAATAATCACAGAAAAGTTAGAATTGATAACTTGAAAAGTACCTGGTTATACAACTGTATCTATCCATTAATTAATGGTTTGTATATGCTACAGACTGAATATCTGTTCCCCCTTAAACCCGTATGTTGAAAACTTAATGCCCAAGGTAATGGTATTAGGAGGTGGGTCCTTTAGGAAATGATTAGGTCATGAGGTCAGAACCCTCACAAATGGGATTAGTGCCTTCATATAAGAGGCTCCAAACAGCTTTCTTGCCCCTTCCATCAAATGAGGACACAGCAATGAGCTGTCCTCTATGAACCAGAAAGCAGGCCCTTACCAAACACCAAATTGGCTAATGCTGTGACCCTGGACTTCCCAGGCTCCAGAACTATGAGAATAAGTTTCAGTGTTTGAAATCTACCCAGTCTGTCATATTTGCTACAGCAGCCTGAACACAATACAACATAATCCTTATGTATAATATAGATAACCAATTAACTATATAACAATAACCAAGGACTAAGACAATATAACCAATATGTATAATATAGTATGTGTGTGTGTGTGTGTGTGTATGAATAACCAATTAGAAGAGGACCTATTCACAAAAGCTAAAGAGTATAAAATACCCAAGAATAACCTTAAATCCCCCATTTTCTACACATGTGGGGCATGTGAGAGAAGCTTGCAAAGTGAGAGACCACACAATGCAATGACAAGCACAGAGAAGACGCAAGACTATCCATTTCCTACTATGCTACATTCCTAATGCCACCTGCTTGTGTCTTATGGTATTTGGCTGCTATTAGGCTCCTACCTGCCAACAAACAATCCAAAGAACCTTTGTCTACATGGAAGATTCTTTCTTTGACTTGCTTTGAATAAACAATGGTTATACGCTAATGGCTTGGAAAAGTCAACAGCTATCCATCCATCCTGCCCCATACCCATGCCCCCTATACATCGCAGAATGTTAGGCCTTTCTACCAGCAGACAAGTCCTGGCTACTGCTCCCCACTGGCTTCTCACCGTTCCCCTGAGGGATCCAGGGCAGCCTGCTGCCAGGTGCACATGTGTGTTTTCTGGTTGTTAATGTAGGGCATCCATCTGGGCATAGAGGAGCCAATGAGCAATTCTCCCTCCTCAAACCCTAACTAACCCCAGATACCTTCAGGCCATGGGGTTCTCTGTGTTTCAGTTTCACCTAAGGAGTTGCTATAGGTTCTTGACATTTTGACATTCTCCAAGAAAGAGTAGTGTAGTTTCCACTGTCAACATCCTTTATTCTTCACAGTTCTATTTGGCCAAGGGGACTTCAGGGAATCCAAGCTCAAATGGAACTTTCCTGGTGCACCCTTTCCTATAAGCCAAGGGAAACCATCAATGAAAACATACAACCTCCTCCTAGTTTATGTAGCAGCCTGGACTGAATTCCAGACGCCCTGAGAGGCCCTTGGTTGTACCTGGTCCAAGCAGCAACATAAGGCCTCCTAAGGCCTCAAGAGCAGTATGTCTATTCGCTGATACAGCCTCAGGTCGCTGGAGAGCAGGATCCACAGGCAGAAATATAAAGGTAGGCTGCTGTAGAAAGCACTGTTCACTAGCATGTGAATTCTTCACAAATGCCTGCAGCACCAGGCCTCCCTACTGTCCTCTTGAGTGCCTGCTATAGTCTGAAATCGCTGCACTGGTTGACCCCTAATTAGTGAAATGCTCTTCCTCAGGTGTCCATATGGTTCACTCTTCAGTCCCCTTCAGGGCTCGGCTCAGCATCCTCTTAGGGAGGCCTTCCCTGGGCACCCTACATAACACAGCAATTCCCCGCCCGACACTCCTTCTTCTCCGGCTCTGATTTACTTTTCTCCATAGCACTATCCCTATATGATATATTAGATATTTTACTTCAGTTTATCCATTAGGTTGTAAGTTCCTCTGTTTTGTCTATTTTGTCCACTGCTCTATAATATCTAATGCCTAGAACAGCACCTGGCACACACACTTAAAGTATTTGTTGGATGTTGTTAAAATCAAAGCTGGATGTTAACTAAAAGCAGTAAAGACAGGTGGTGTTCAGTATGCACTGCATTAGGGGAAAGAACTAAAGTATAGAACTGAGCTCAACCTCAATCCATGTGGGTGTGATGAGCATCTTGAAGGAAGAATGAGGGAATAAGGAGGTGACAGTTGGAGCTCAAACAGAGTCAAGGAAATGGAAAATTACCAAGGACTGGTAGGGTAGTTGGTCACTGTCATTGTGATTAGGCTCTCTGAGTGTGCTAACTGCCATGTGTCAGTTAGGCTCCTAACCTCCCACAGAGATGGGAGACAGGCCTTTCATTCCTAACGACTGTATTTCAAAGGAATGGCTGTCAGGTCCTTGAGAAAGACACTTCTGGGTTGTAGGAGACATGTATACATGTTAAAAGGGAAGACAAAGGATTGTAATTCTAAATTATTCTAATAAATGCTTAATAAAAGGAGGGGAGGCTATCATCAGGTAGTGGCTGGAACCAAGGGTAAATTCTTTTGGCAGTCTTGAGATGTTTCCAAACAGGAACTCAAGGGGACCTGGGTCACCCCAGGGACATGGCCTTAGGCTGTCAGAAGCCCTATTGGAGTTTTTCCAAGTCTCTTATTGTTGGAGTGGAACGGGTGATTGTGAAAGTTGCAGTTCTTATAGACCAAGGTTCAGCTCTAGTCAAGAAGAGAGCTCAGAGGAACCTGACTAAAGTGTGATCAAAGAGAGAGTCTCTATGGGTGAATGGATGGATGGATGGATGGGTGGGTGGATGGATGGATGGATGGATGGATGGATGGATGGATGGATGGATGGAGTATAAAGGCTGGTGGAAAAGGGGTCAATATAATTAGATCTGAAGACATCCAAATTCATATGTAAGTAGAAATCATGTCAGAGAAAAAGGGGAAATCCTCCACTCTTCAACAACTCCTTCTAAGCATTCCTGTGGTGAACAGAATATGGCTCTCATTTACTCATAAAAGCTGCTGATAGGAACAAATCCATTGTTCATCCTATTCCTGCCCAACCTGCATTCGTTTTCTGCAGTATAATTTCCAGACCTGAGTTTGCTCACTATGTAAAATTCTCATTAGAGACAGATGCTAAGGAGGTTAAAGAAAGATCTCCTGTGAAGCTAATGCTACCAGTCCCTATTAACTTTTCATTAATGAAGCATCTTTGGCTAATTTTGTCTTCCTTTCCCCTCGGCGGCCCTTCCCCATTCCTGTCTCAGTTCTTCTCCACCTCCAGCTTTACACTCAGATCAAAAGAGTTCTGTTTCTGTGGAGCTGGTTCTCCAGGTAAATGCCTGATCTCTGTATCTCCACACAGCCCGAGGTGATAGCAATCTGCATTTTCTCCATAGGCCAGCTACAATACTGACTAGAATTATTTTTCTTTTCATAAGACTACAGACATTGAAATAACAAAAAGCATTTTTATAAGTTAATATTTAAATGTAATTTGAAGGCAGGGTGGATTTAGGATTCCAGGAGCCTTATCTATATACTAGGGGCCTGGTGCACAAAAATTTGTGCACTCAGGAGGTCCCTCAGCCCAACCTGTGCCCTCTCCCAGTCTAGGACCCCTCTGAGAATGTCCACCTGCTGGCGTGCCTGGTCAGCCTGGATGAGGGGCTGATGGCTGTTTGCAGGCTGGCCAAGCCCCCAGTGTGGACCCTCACCCCATTGGGGTGTGTCCAGCCTGGGTGACAGGCTGAGGGCTGTTTTCAGGCTGCCCACAGCCCTTTCAGGTTTTGGGTCCCTACTGGGGTACCTGGTCAGCCTGGGTGAGGGGCTGATGGCTGTTTGCAGGCTGTCCAAGCCCCCTCAGTGGGGTCTCTCACCCCATTGGGGTATGGCCAGCCTGGGTGCGGGCTTGAGGGCCATTTTCAGGCTTTCAGGCTGCCCACAGCTCCCATTGACCCAACAGCCCAGCAAGGCTGACTGGAAACAGGTTTCTGGGGTTTATTTATCTTCTATAATTGATACACTGTTCCTTTAAGCTGAGGCCTAGGCAGGTAGCGCAGCCTTCTGTTGGCTTCAGCTCGTGGCTTCTATAATTGAGACAATGTTGCAAATATGTTGTTGCCTGGAGCCAAGAGAAGCCCAGGTGGCCCGCAAACAGTTTTACTCCTACTGCAATGGAAGCTGCCTGTTTACTCAGCTTCGTGACTGCCGGCCTCTATCTTGGCTGGGTTAATTTGCATGCAGTAGCTCTGATTGGCTGGTGGGCATGGCTTAGGCGTCCCAAAGAAACGGTCAATTTCAATATTATGCTTTTATTAGATTAGATATAAAAGCCTAATTGACCATTACAACCCATCTACCAGTTGCTATGATGCGCACTGACTACCAGAGGGCAGATGCTCAATGCAAGAACTGCCCCGTGGTAGTCAGTGCGCTCCCACAGCCAACCTCCTGAGGTCCCTCCTCCCAGCCAGCTAACCCCAATCAGCCCCAATCTCCAGCCAGGCTGAGGGACCCCCACCCATGTACAAATTTGTGCGCTGGGCCTCTAGTGTTTATATAACGGGTGATGAGTGGGGTGCAGAGAATATCCTCCTCGTTTAAAAAAGAATCCAAAATTACCAACACAAACTTAGTATGACCATGTGAGCATGTTGCTAGTGGCCTGCTCAGGGTCATCAAAGTAGCCTGGGTGAGGGGCCCTGAAACTTAAGATTCATTACCTTTCCAGTCAATTCACCTCCAGTAGGCAATATAATAGATTGGAGAGGTTTATACCATAGCACTAAAGTCTGTAGAAACCCGCTAAGTATAACAGTCTTATATCAGTCATCTAGATACTATTCTTATCTCTCTTTCACAAACCTCCATCCCTGCTGTTCCCTCTAACTTCACGGCAACACTCATTATGAATTTGCGGGCTGGGCTGGGTTTGTTCCCTCCTTCCCTATCTAGGCTCTCACAATCTAATACTGTGTCAATTATGTAACAGCCAAAAGAGAGAGTTTAATGGGATACAAAGCATAATCGGAGTTCTTACATAAGCCTCATAAACCATCCATAAGATCTGGTCCCAGACTGGGGTACGTGGAATTACATAAGGTAGATGGAAAATACTGATGCAGCAGCCAGATTTATTTCCAACCTCAGAAACAATCAAAGCATTCTGCACTTAATATACCAGTATACATTAAAATAATAGTTTTGAATTAGATGGAAAAAATAATCTTTAATATGACTTGCTTATCTTCTCATGTTAACATAAAGGAATCTCCTGACACTGCTATTCAACTTCCCTGTAACCTCTACACAAAGAAATGTCCCCTTGATGCCCCTCTGTATTCTACATGAAATTACGAGTCCCTAATAAACATCAACCATCTTGTTGGTTTTTTTATAAAATCAAGAAAGATACTTAAACAAAATACAAAAGTGTACATGCTATAATTCTTCAACACATCTTTCCAATACCCCATATTTCTCTCCACTTATTTTTTACTTTCCTTAAACCACTGTAGCCACACCTGGGACTACAAAGTGACAAAATAAAAAACAACAACAACAACAATGCAATACAATGGGTCTCACTCTTGGCTGTACATTAGAATCACCAGCAGAGGTTTTAACATTACAAATGCCACAGCACCACCCAAAACCAGTTAGAATGAAATATTGGGGTGGCGCACAAAAAGGGGATGCCTAGACATTAGTATACCTGACACTTGCTTCTTTTCCTTCTTTGTATCTGAAAAATAAGAGGAGAAATTTTTGCAGGGGAGATCTTTAATAACTGGCAGTTCATAGTTACTGTTTCCATCAGATATAAAATAATATTCTATAGTTTGAAAGCCATAGGATATCTGTGGGATCCTTTTGATTACTATCATAATAAAAAAATTCACTAACTTTCTTTAGCTTTTACAAAACCTATTTTATTGTTCAATGTTTTTGCAATTCTACCTAATCAGTTCAAAGCAAAGGCCCTGTATTATCTTAATGGATGTTTCACGCTAAGACGCTGCTTATCCTCAAATAAAGTTTTGGTTTAAAGCAGAAATGACGGTTTTCATTTATCACCAACCTCTCACACCTATAACTTTACCAATGAGCAAATATGTTCTAAAGCCCTTACATAACAGAGTACAGGCGCCTTTGGTGTCCTGCCAAGAGTACTTCTTTCCGCGTTTGTATTTAAAATAGACTGGTAGTAACATCACTTGTGTGCCTGAAATTCCTTCTGTGCACGGGCTCCGAATGAAAAAAAAAAAAAAAATGGATGTAGCAACCCGCTTTGCTTTTTTGCCATTAGAAACCTCAAAGGAAATAACACATTGTGGCTAAATTAAGACGAAGGCACAGAACGAATTATCCAAAGCTGGGGGTAGGCGGTGACTCGGTTAACTAACCCACCATCCTCTCCAAGACGGAGAATGTTTAACCTGGCAGCATGCAAGGTGCCTGATGAGCTGCAAGCCTGGGCCCTGGCCCGGCGGGACGTGGCAGCCAGAGTGAGCATCGCGGTGACAGCAAAAGGCACATCCGCGCCCGCGGCCAGGCTCCGCCACATCGGCTGCAATGCTCCCCGGCGCCCGCACCTGCCTCCCCGCAGGTCGAGGCGGCAGGACCGGAGCCCAGGGGCTCGGCCCGGCTGTGCGGAGGGTGCGCTCACCTGGGTGGGGCAGAGCCACGGAAAACGTCCAAGAAGCCAGCACTGCCTCCACGAGAGTCTCACCCCGGACCGGGCTCCCTTCGCCTCTGCCTCCTCATGCAGCTCCTTTTCTATTTAACCACAGGTCTGGACTCCGCTGACCGGCCGGGGGCGTCCGCAAAGGGGGCGACAAAGTTGCCAAGAGGAGCCGGCAGAAGTGGCGCCGCTGGAGGCGCAGAGACGCCCCCGCACCTGGGACCCGCTCGCCGCCGCCCCGCGCACGCCCGCCCGCCCCGCGCCCGCGCCCGCACTCCCCGCGCCCGCCCCGCCCGGCCGCCACCCCGCTCCAGCACCGGGTGGCGGGGTGCTGACGGCCGGCCTCGGCGCGCTGCCCCTCTGGCTGCCTGGCGCGGACAAAGGGAAGCCGCGGGCGGTGGCGGCCAAGCCCGATCCCCGAGCGCGTCGTGCGGCCGCGCTGTTAGGGAGGTGCGATCCGCGGTGACAGCCGCCGGGCGGCGAGGGGCGCCCCGCGAGAGGGTGACGCGGGCGGCGGTGTCGCGCGCCCCTCGGCGGCCGCCCCGAGAGACTCACGCCGGGACCCGGGCGCCTCCTCCTGGCCCCGCGGTCCGCAGCCCGCAGCAGCCCAGCGGGGACCCGCAGCGCCCTCTGCCGCCCGCTCCAGCTCAGGGCGGGCCGTGGGCGCTGCGCGGGGGTGGCCTCGGGGGTCCCAGAGCGTCCCCACGAGCCCGAGGGAAGGAAGGAGGAAGACAGGGCGGGGGCTACAGGCTAGGGGTACGCGAGGAGCGGATCTGCTGTTTTCCTCTTAAAACAGAAGAGGGAGCCCCAGTGAGTTAAGAGCAGCTGGAGGAATTGGGGTTCATCCGTGGGAAGAATTTGAAGGTCGGGAAGATTCCGGATTCACAAGGAGCCCAGAGCTGATCTCTTGACATGTTTGCGGAAAGGGCTAGCGTTTCCTTCTAGAATCGGGTTTATGTAAGGGTGCCTGGCCTGTCCGAGGGGCTCTGACAGCTTGATGTGATGCTGTGATGAATAAATAGGTGGATGACCTCGGGAGGACCCTTGGAGCACCTTGGGCCTCCTCGCAGGGCACCGAGGAGGTTTCGGAAGGCGGGCGATGTGGGAGAGCGCTGTTCCCTCGGTCCCCACGGCAGTGGAATGAACATTTGTCTTCATGAACATGAAGGGGGCTGCTCCTTGCACTGTTTAGGCGCTGTTGTTTTTTAAGGGGAGGGTCTTTTTCCAAACTATCATGTTAAGCAACATTTTATACTATTTAAAAATTTTTTAACAAGTTGGTCTACTTGATGAAGGGAAGTCATGAAACCACCCTTTTCCCACAACCGCTGTCTTTTAAAATTATTCTATCAGTTCTCCCTTCTCTGCTGGAAGAATCTAGGGCAGATTTCATAGCTTTTGCTGTCACTTTCAGGTGTTAATCAACAGTCTGATTCTCTGGTATTAAAGTCCAGCCTGCTCCAAATCAAAATGTCAGTCCCATTCCACTTAAGCCTCCCCCCTAGCTCCCCTAACTCTTCCTAAGCCCCTAAACCCCCCTCACCCCTCCAGCCCCTCCCCTGCCAGCTCCCAGCCTGACCTAAGCTCAGAGCCTGCTTGGCGAAGAGAATGTCCGCTTTTTCTTCCTTGCTCTATATCTTCCCAGCTAGCTCTGTGAGTGTTGGTAGCTCCAGGGCGGCAGCATGGAAATGTCCCCTGCACCAGGCCCTGGTCCTCAGTTCCAAGTCAGCTTCTCCTCTGGCGGCCTGCCTCACAGAGACCCTCTGCAGGGTCACCACGCCCTGGCAGGTGGACCCTGCTGCCTTCACCCATGCCCATGCATGTCCCTGTCACAGCAGTAGACCCTCCTCATTTTCTGGCCACAGGCAGCTCTGATCAGCCTCCTTCCTTGACGGTCCTTGTGTGGAAATCAAGCAACCATCTTTGGACCATGTATGTCCCCAACCCAGGTGATACATGGCAAGATCTCAGAGCAGTTTTCCAGAAGCACCCCTTCCTTTGCATGACGTGGCTGGGCATTCCCTCCTGTTCCTCACAGCACCTTATAATTCTCACCACCGATCTTCTCCTTGGCCCCTCCCCCCTTTACTTAAGTTAGGGCAGAAAGAAGCTGAACTCTTACAAAGCAAATCATCCAGTGCCTCTAATTAAAATGTGGAGCCCTGGCTGATGTGAGTCTCATCCAGTGCCCCAAAAGGTCGCTGTTTTGATTCCCCATCAGGGCACAGGCCAGCAATGCTGGTCTGGACCCTGTCAGGGTGCATATGAAGGATCAGGGTGCATATGGGAGGCAATCCATGGATCTTTCTCCCTCACATGGGTGTTTCTCTCCCCCACCCCCATCTCTCTAAAAACATATTTCTAAATAAATTAAAAATAAAATGTGGAGACACGTTTCTCTGCGGCCACTGAGGCATGCCACTCAAATCTCGAGGGTATAACTGACAGCCGCCTTTGGACCTCAACAGTGCTCACACCAAGGCTGAAGCTCCCAGTTGTTCCCAGTCCACGGCTTTGCACAGTGGGAATGCCAGACCTGGACCACTTCCACCTGATGCAGGACCCCCAAATGGGCAGCGTTCCTTCCAGAACTCCATCACCTGCCCAGGCTCTCCGCTTGCCCTGAGGTCTGAGGCTCTTCCTACGCCACCATCCTCCCTTCCCTCTCCTTTCACAGGTGTCAGTTTTGCATAGCAGTCCGAAGGCTCCGCTCGCCCACCTGCCCACCTCCTTTCTCCTCCTGCACTACCCTATACAGGTGTTTTCTCAGTGTATTTTCCTGCATCTAATCCTTCTTGGCATCTGCCTCTCAGAGATCCCAAACTAGCATAGCCATCCGCTGTTCCCAGCAGATATTCCAAGTCCCATTTTAACATTTGGTTATGTTTGCAGTTAGAAAATAAAAGAAGAGTAGAGTGTTCTTTTGAGAAAATAAAAGAAAATCAGCAGGTATCTTCATATACGTTCCCCCAAAACAGAAGCTAATAGAAGGAGCTGGAGGTGGAGAGGTGATTTTGGTAGGTAATCCCAGGAAGCAGGAGTGATGAAATTGAAATATTGAGACTTGAAAGTACGAAAAGATGTGCTATAAAGGTCCCTGCTATTCACAAGTACACAATATAGCAGGGTCTCTGAGAAGCTTCTAAAATCCTCCCAGAATTGTCATTTCAAAGACGGGGCCTAAGAGGTGACCATCTGGCTCTTATTCCCTGTGGATGGAACTTATTTAACTCCCTTGCACTTTCTTCACCAGGAATTTAGAAACTAAGACACTGAGGCAGAAAAACAGTGCCAGTGACAGCATTCTGTTGGGGAAGAAGGGGGCACTGTTGACTTGAGTTCCACTCTCAAGCGAGGGCCATCAGAGTTTTGATTCAAGGGCAGCCAAGCTCACCCCAAGATGTGGTGCAGGCCATCAAAAGTGTCCACCCCAGCAGGTCTCAGGAGGGGCATGTAAATGGCCAAAGACATCTGCCCTGTGCAACTCCAAATTGCTAAAATGCCCAGGGAAAAAGAGGAAGAAGGGGTATAGCAATGTTTGCAAGTCAAGAATGACACTCGGCAGGAGACTAGTGTCTTAGTCCATCCACGCAGTGGTAACAAAACTACCTTAGACTGGGTGACTTATACACAGACGTTTATTCTCCCAGTTCTGGAAGCTTCAAGTCGAGGATTAAAGTGCCAAGTGACTTGATATCTGGTGAGAGCCAGCTTTCTAACCAGCTGTCCTTTCATTGTAACCTCCTAGACAAAAAGGGTAAGCGAGCTCTCCGGGCACCAATCCCATTCAGGAGGGCTCCAACCTCAGGACCTACTCACCTCCCCATGGCCCCATCTCCTAATACCTACCAACACATTGGGAGTTAGGTTTCAACAGCTGAATCTGGGGGGACACAAACATTCAGAACACAGCAACTGACTGACACATAGCAGGATGCTATTAGGGATCAGTGCCTATGGGAAGGGAAGTAGACCAGGACTGGACAGTGGGAGTAACTGGATTGTGATTGAAGCCCAACCTGGCATCAGCCAGGCCCAGGTTACTCAGGGGGACATACAGAGTGGAGTGCCGGGGCCTACTCATACTGGCTTGAGAATGTCAGTTGTTAAATACAGCTATCACTAAAGATTGATTAAACTTGTTAATTTTCTACATATTATATTTAAAACAAAATTAACAAATCACTTCCATTATTTTATTACATTTATATATGCTCTTGAGTCTATTTACAAGTCAAAATATCTATATAGTGGCAATACTACAATGTGGGGCAAAATAGGTTTACAGTTGTGATTACATGAAACACAGTTTATTCTTGTATTATTATTTATCAATTTTTATATTACAACTAGAGGCCTGGTGCACAAAAATTTGTGCACTCGGGGCGGCGGGGGGAGGTCCTTCAGCCCAGCCTGTGCCCTACTGCAGTCTGGGACTCTTCAGGGGATGTCCACCTGCTGGCTTATGCCCGCTCCCCAGGGGATTGGACCTAAGCTGGCAGTCAGACATCATCTGGCAGCCCAGGAGCCCTCAGGGGATGTCCATTTACCAGCAGGGAGCAGGCCTAAGCTGCAGTCAGACATCCTTAGTGCTACTGAGAAGGCAGAAGAGGATCCCACCACCACCGCTGTACTGGCAGCCGTCAGCCTGGCTTGTGGCTGAGCAGAGCTCCCCCTGTGGGAGTGCACTGACCACCAGGGGCAGCTTCTGCATTGAGCATCTGCCCCCTGGTGGTCAGTGTGTGTCATAGTGGCCAGTCATTCTGCTGTTAGGGTCAATTTGCATATTATCCTTTTATTATATAGGATAGAGGCCTGGTGCATGGGTGGGAGCCAGCTGGTTTGCCCTGAAGGGTGTCCTGATCAGGGTGGGGGTCCCACTGGAGTGCCTGGCCAGCATGGGTGAGGGGCTGATGGCTGTTTGCAGGCTGGCCACAGTCCCTTCAGGGTGGGGATCTTCCCTGGGGTGCCTGGCCAGCCTGAGTGAGGGGCAGATGGCTATTTGCAGGCTGGTCACAGCCCCCTGCGAGGCTGGCTGGAAGCAGGTATCTGGGGTTTATTTATCTTCTATAATTGAAACTTTGTTGCCTTGAGCGGAGGTCACAGTTGGCCTAGGCAGGCAGGAAGTTTAGCTTCCTCCATAGCCAGGGCAAGCAAGCTTCTTGTTTGCTCTAGCTTTGTGGCTGCCAGCCACCATCTTGGCTGGGTTAATTTGCATATAGTCTCTCTGATTGGCAGGTGGGCGTGGCTTTGCTGGTGGACGTGGCTTGGGTGTCGCCGAGTGGTGCCTAATTTGCATATTACTCTTTTCTTCAATTAGATAGGCCTGGTGCACAGATTCGTGCACCAGTGGGGTCCTTCAGCCTGGCCTGCAGGGATCAGGCCGAAACTGGCTCTCTGACATCCCCTGAGGGGTCCCGGATTTTGAGAGGGTGGTTCTCATGTGACACACCCCAGAATCAGGCTCCCTCCTCTACTTCCAAGTCACCACAGGTCGGCAGCTCCTGCATCT
>PVJC01037375.1:0-17237 GCA_004026665.1 Murina feae | reverse complement strand
CCGACCCCCTGCCACCTCTTAACCGCTCCCCAATGCCCTGCAAAGGGCCTGGGCAGCCCACCAAGCAGGCCGCCGACCCCCTGCCACCTCTTACCCACTTCCTGGTGCCCTCCAACCCTGCCGCCTGGGTCCTGCACTGTTCCACCCTGCAGCCGCTCTGTGCACTCAGGAGGTCCCTCAGCCCATCCTGTGCCCTCTCACAGTCTGGGACCCCTCTGGGGATGTCCACCTGCTGGCGTGCCTGACCAGGCTGGGTGAGGGGCTGATGGCTGTGTGCAGGCTGGCCAACCCCCCCAGGAACGTCTCTCACCCCATTGGGTTGTGGCCAGTGTGGGTGATAGGCTGATTGGCACTTTCAGGCTTTAAGGCTGCCCACAGCTCCCATTGACCCAATGTCCCAGCAAGGCTGGCTGGATGCAGGTTCTGGGGTTTGTTTATCTCCTATAATTGGTGCTGTTCCTTTAAGGCCTGGGGTTTGTTTATCTTCTATAATTGGTGCTGTTCCTTTAAGGCCTGGGGTTTGTTTATCTTCTATAATTGATGCTGTTCCTTTAAGGCGAGGCCTCCTAGTAAACAAAGTCTCCTCTCTGCCTCACCTCGCAGCTTCTATAATGAAACAATGTTATACTCTTAGGCCTGGCTTCAGCTCCGAGGATTCTGTGATTGTTATTATGTTGCAAAATGTGTGTTTTGCTTTCCATCAAGGCTAAGGAGCCAGTGTGCAGGCAGTTTCCCTTTCACTCCTGCTGCAACAGACGCTGCCCTTTATTCCGTGAGTGGCGGCCGTCATGTTGGCTGGATTAATTTGCATACAGTCGCTCTGATTGGCTGTTGGGCATCCCGGAGAAATGGTTAATTTTACTATTCTGCTTTTATTAGTTTAGATACATTTTATACTTCAGAGTTTTTTATTAATTAACCTATTACATTTTTCCACAAAAAAGTGAAATTAATTTTTTTAAAGTGTCTGTGATTAAAGGTTAAGATGTTAAAATAAATCTGGAATGAGTTAAGAATTTATTATTGTTATATAATACATTAAAATAAAAATATAAATAATTATACTTTAAAAATGCTAACTATATATAAAAAGTAAAATTTCTATTAAAAGTTCATTTGTTAATAAGTATTTCCCCCAATTAGTCACATATCTATAAATGAACACTAATTATTTATGAAGCTCTAAGACATGATTAACATTAATTCTATTTCTATTATTTTATAAGTAAATGTACTCACTGAACAAAACTAGCTCATATGGTTGGATGGGAATTCATATATTCTTGTATAGCAAGTTACTCGGCATTTTTAACTCTGAATTATATGCCAAGAATCATGTGGCAATGAACTGTCACTCAAAATTCCTTTCAGTAACTTATTTATCAACTAACAAGTCCATTAGGTACCCCTTTACTTTTGCTGAAAGCAAATTGGTAATTCAATTGCCAAAGGTTTATTACCAAGTTATTCAATTATTCATATTGTCTCTTTTTGTTGTTGTTCTGGTCACCCTGAGAGGTTCTTACCCCCCAGCACAATGCTCCTCCCTAGGACTTGGCATGTGGGAGAGTAAAGAGAGAAGCCTGCCAGGGTCCACAGGGAAGCCAGAGCTCAGGCAAGTTCTTAGAGGACGTGTGGGCGTTGAGAGGCTGAATGAAAGCCCCTGAATGATTACTACCTGTGTACTTCTTCCTGGGAAAGCTGTACTCCAATTGAGAGATGGAGGACATAGACAGCATAATATAGAGCTGGGGTTCAAGAGTCAAACAGAAGTTTGAATTCTGACTGCCATATATCGCCAGCGTGATTTAGATTTCCTCTTCCAATCTATATGGATAATAAATGTACCTATTACTTAGTGCTTTTGTGAAAGTATGCAAAATGCCTAGAACATAAAAAGCATAACTATTCAACATAAGTTCTCTCTCTCTCTCCTGTATGCCAGGTTCTCTTCAAAGCGTTTTACTTAGATTATCTTATATAGTCTCCCAGCAACTCTATGAAATATAAGCTTTTATTATTCCCACTTTACAATTGAAGAAATTGAGGCATTGATGAGATTATATCTCAAAGTTACACATCTAGCAGATGGTGGACCATAAATTCAAAGCCAGACAGCCTGACTTTGGAGTCTGCTGTCTCAGCCATGACCCTTCTCAGTAAGGTGGCACAAGAAAGTCCGATTCTGTCCCAATGCTTAGAGCACATATATGTTGGCTAGTTCTCTAAGAAGAGTGAAAACTCTTAAAATAGCAAAGTTTCATGAACTTTGGTGGAATAGTTTGCCGTCTCCTGAAGATTTTCTATCCAGCAGCTCCTAAACAAAAACCCACAAAAGCTAGCTGGGAAAATCGTCATGATCTAAGGTCCTTTTGCAGTATTTTTTGGGATTGTCACATTTCTCCCTTTTTCCAACCCAGCAAAGTGCAGACTGGCTCCTAGACAGCCTCCTATGTCCAGGGCTTCAAATGCCCCAAGAATTGGTCTAACTCAGCCTCATCACCTCCTGTTGAGGTTGCTAGGGTCCAATTTCTGTGCCAGGAACTACTGAAATGTTGGTTGTTAAACCAACCCTGTATTAGGGTCATGAGGTACTTGGCGAAACTCAGCTGCATGGCGTTATGTTTATTTTCATCAGACCAGCAGTTGCAGCATGGGCAGTGTTGACGGACTGGGCTGTCTTTGCCTGCCTTTCAAGAAACTTGGAATTGGAGCCTTTGCAGAGATCCTATGGGCATTAGGGAGGGGGACAAGGGTAGTCGGAGTCATGTTTGCAAGTAAGAGGAGCCAATAGGGAAGCTTGAATCTTGACTGTACCCAACTGGCCAATGAGACAGCCCAGTATGGTAACTAGCTGTCCAGGCCTGGAGTCTGGCTAGCAACCACCTTCTACATCTGGCAGCACTGTGGCCTCTCTCTGTGGCAGTTTATTTGGGGCTTCACGGCTATTACCCAGAGTCAGGAGTAATGTCTTTCATTCTGAGACGTCTAAACCCCCAGCCGCAGACGTGTTTTCCTCTAGGGCAGAGGGCAAATGCAATTACATCTGTGACCAATTTGCACAGTTGGGAGCTCAGCCTCCTGACAGAAATATTTATCTGAGATTCAAGTCTCCAGGGAGCTGGGGAACCATACAGAAAGTGAGGTACAGTGAGCATTTGTTGTCCATGCTCACTGGTCTGAATCTTGAGAACAAAACACAACAGAAAGTGTTAACTTTGGTTTTTATAAGCTAAAAATATGACCTCTCTCTCTACAAACCAAGAGGTTTCTTGAGGCTTAGAGGAGAATAAGAATATTCGAATAAAATATGGTTGTCATTGACCTTGTACAAAGAGCAAGCATGTCACACACAGAACTAGTGAAGGTAAAAAAAATCTTGATTTCCAGTTGTGACTCTACTATCGCTAACCATGGCCTCCAGGGCTAGTCACCTCACTCAGGTACTTTCTCTACTATGTGGGAGAAGTGTAGTATCCAGGCCCATGAGCTTTTTAAGGATCTAAAAATTTGTCTGGGACTGGAAAGAATCACCCCCAAATTCAAAAGAGAAAATTGCTAAACTGAAAAACACTGTCTATTAAGAATGTGTTATTGTGTCCAGTTCACTCATTTTTAAGTTTATCTTTTTAAAATGCATTAATTTAAAAAGAGTTTATTGGGTTAGATTTTCTCACTGTGTAAATCCCCAAGTAAGCTGAGAATTACTGTTAATTATAAATGATATTCAAAGCAAGTTGATGAAAAGCTTGTCATTTTTTAAAGTAAAAGTTGAATTTAAAGTATGTGCTTTTTAATGTTTAATATTTAATGTGGGATGGGGTACAAAGGTCTTCCAGTATCCTGGAACTTCACCTGCCTCGCCCTTAGTTGCCTGCTCTCGAGTGGATGACCTATGAGGTTCCCTTCAGCTTTAAGACGCATGGAACATTGGCACGGGAATAGTAATCAGATACATTCTCAACAAGGCTGAGCTAATCTTTTGGAGGCTAAGCTATGCCAGAAAGATCTGTTAGTGTTGTAACTGCTGCAGATATGCTGGCTGAGAACAGGAGTAAGCATGCAGGTGTGTTTACCTGTGGCCAGCTTTCTGCCTTGGCAAAGAGCTACCAGAACCTTGTGCAAACCACAATTTAACTAGAAATATCAAATGACAGTCCCCTGCGCAGGGAAGCTCAGCAACATCCCAATACCACCTCTGTCCTCATCAACACGGCGCTTAATTGAACCCTATGAAACTGCTGATATGTGGCCATTTTTTTTGAGCCACGACCATGGCAACTTCATATAGTACAACCTAACACTTGTAGGTCCTAGTGTCAGCCAGGGGCCTAACCTCACAGGGCTTGCAAGGACAGTTGATTTTAAAAGATAAGGAATGTGTCCTGATGTTGTTCTGCTGGAAATTTTTATTCCTTTTTAAAGTATGAGCTCATTCATTTTTCCGGTTACCCTTTGAAGAGTCAGGGCTCAAAAATGATTGCCTTTCATAGTAGCCCCTGTCCCATTCCCCCTGAACCCCAGAGGATCCAATACTTTGGATTTCTGATTGTGGTTCCTTTACCACCACCCTGCTCAGTTCCTTAGGTTTATAGATAACATTTCTAGAGCATTTTAAAATATATATGTTTATTAATTTCAGAGAGGAAGGGAGAGGGAGGGAGAGTTAGAAACATCAATGATGAACGAAAATCACAGATTGGCTGCCTCCTGCATGCCCCACACTGGGGATCAGATCAGGCCTGCAACCTGGGCATGTGCTCTGACCAGGAATTGAACCATGACCTCCTGGTTCATAGGTTGATGCTCAACCACTGAGTCATGCTGGCTGTGCCCCTTTCTAAAACATTTTTGAAGGAAAGGAAAACCCTACAAAAACATTGACTATGCAAGCCTACAGTGAATAGCCTATTGACTCTAACTCTATCTAGAGTTATTGTGGTGGCTACTTTTGTGTCAACTTGACTGGGCTATGGGGATAGCCAGATAGCTGGTAAAAAATAACTTCTGGGTTTGTCAGTGAAGATGTTTTCAGAATACATTAGCATTTGGATCAGATTGAGTAAAGAAGATTGGTCCTCATTATTGTGCATGGGCCTCATTCAATTTGTTGAAGGCCGCAATAGAAGACAAAGTGGAGCAAGGCAATTTTTTTCTCTCTCTCTTTTTGAGCTTGGATGTCTGTCCTCTCCTCCTCTCAGATATTAAAGCGCCTGATTCTTGGGCCTTCAAACTTTAGGACTTAAACTATCAGAACTCCTAGTTCTCAGAACTTTGGCTCTGGATTGAATTATACCACTGGATTTCCTGGCTCTCTAAACTTCAGAGAGAGGATTGTGGAACTTTTCAACCTGTGTAACCACTTCAGCCAATAAGTAAATCTCCTATTATATATATATCTACATAGGTATCCTACTGGTTCTGTACTCTTGAGAACCCTAACTAATATATTCATTGATGGATGTTTGAGTTATTTCTACCTGTTGGCCATTATGAACAATGTTGCACTGAACATTGATATATAAATTTTTATATAGACACTGGTGGCCTGGTGCACGAAATTCGTGCCCAGGGGGGCAGTGCCCCTTAGCCCGGCCTACACCCTCTCCAATTTGGGACACCTCAGAGGATGTTCAACTGCCAGTCAGACATCCCTCTCGCCATCCGGGACTGCTGGCTCCTAACTTCTGACCTGCCTGCCTGATCGCCCCTAACCACTCTGCCTGCCAGCCTGATTGCCCCCTACTGTCCCCTCTTACCAGCCTGCTCACCCCCAACTGCCAGCTCCCACCAGCTTGCTTGCTCCCAACTGCTCTCCCCATCAGCTTGATCACCCTCAACTGCCCTTCCTTCCTGGCCTAATCACCCCTAACTGCCTCTGCCTCAGCCCTGTCACCATGGCTTTGTCTGGAAGGATGTCTGGAAGGTCTCCTAGATGGTCTTCCTGGTCTAATTAGCATATAACCCTTTTATTAGTATAGACTAGGGGCCCAGTGCACAAAATTCATGCACTGGGAGAGGTGGGGTTCCTCAGCCCAGCCTGCCCCCTCTCACATACTGGGAGGCCTCAGGAGGAGTCCTATTGATGGCTTAGGTCCACTTCCTGCTCCCCTTGGGAAGCAGGCCTAAGCTGCAGTCTGGCCTCCCTTTGTGGGAGGCAACCAGGCTAATCAGGGGAAGACACCAGCCCCATCATCCCGCTGCTGCAGCCACTGCCAGTCAGCACAGCCACCAAGGTGTTTTCATCAACATGGACTCCAGTCCCTTCACCATGAAAAAATGACAACTTTCTTTAGGCATTTTTAAGATGTGTCCTTCATAGGATATGACATTTCTTTCTTTCTTTCTTTTTTTTAACCTCACCTGAGGATATATTTCCATTGATTTTTAGAGAATGTGGGAGAGGAGGGAAAAACAGAGAGAAACATCAAAGTGAGAGGAACACTTTGATTGGTTGCCTCCTGCATATGCCCTGACCTGGGCTCCAGTCAGGGAGGAGCCTGCAACCTAGGCACATGCCCTTGGTCAGAATTGAACCCAGACCCTGCAGTCAGCAGGCTGAGGCATTATGCAATGAGCCAAACTGGCTAGGGCAGGACATGACATTTCTTAGCCCTCCAGCAGTGGACCTTCATTTTTTTTTTTTCTCCAGGAGTGTGGTGGAAAAACCCTAGGTCACCTTTTTGGATTCTTATTACCCAAGTTACTAAGAATATTACCAGTAGCATAGAGGAAGCTTAGCCAATGAGCGGGAAGAAAAGGTGTTTCCTCTGTAGTTCACTCTGATCACCAGCTCCACCCCTGCCCCTCCAATCCCAGCTCCATCCCTGCCTAGGCCTGTAACTTCTGGCTGAGGATGCAGGCCTGGGCAGGGGACCCCAGACCCCTGAAATTGCCAGCTTCAACCCTGCCCAGGCCTGCAGCCTCTGGCCAAGGCTGCAGGCCTGGTCAGAGGACCCCCAGACCCCTGTGATCACTGGCTCTGCCCCTGCCCCAGCCTACAGTCTCTGACTGAGGCTGCAGGCTTGGGCAGAAGACCCCCAAGGCCCTCCAATCGCCAGCTTCACAGAGCCCAGGCCTTTGCGATCACCAGCTCTGATTCTGCCACATGCCATCACCAGCTCTGTCCTTTCCCCACTGGCAGCCTCTGGCTAAGGCTATAGGCCTGTGCAGGAGACCCCCAGACCCCTGCACTGCTGGATCCACCTATGCCCAGACTCCTGTGATTGCAGGCTCTGCCCCTGCCCCTCCGATAGCTGGCTCTGTGGAGCCCAGGCCCCTGCAATCTCTGGCCTTGCCCCTGCCCAGGACTGAGGCCTCTGGCCCAGGCCTTATGCCTGGGTAGGGCACCCTCATACCCCTCCGATCACCAGCTCCACCCTTGCCCATGCCTGAGGCCTCTGGCAAAGGCCTCTTGCCTGGGCAGGGGATCCCCAGCCCCCTCTGATGGCCCTGCCCCTTGGGCTCCCCTCCTCCCCCACCACTTGCCTGGCTAACAGGCCTGACCACTTCAGTGGTGGGGTTGAGCCAGACTGGGCACCGCCATATTGTGGCTATGGGCACTGCCATTTTGTGGCTATGGATGGCCATCTTTGTGACGGAGTGATGCCTAATTTGCATATTATTCTTTTATTAATTAGGATGTTATTATTTCTCTTAGGTATATGCCTGGGAGTGGAGTTGCTGAGTCATATGGTAACTCTAAGTTTAACCATTTGAGGAACTGCCAGGATATTTCCAAACAGCTGTATCATTTTACATTCCAACCAACAATGTATAAGAATATCAATTTTTTCCACTTTCTTGACAAAATTTGTTATTTTTTTTGTGTGTGTAATTTTTGTTTTTCTTGTTTTTGATTATAGCTATCTTGGTGGATGTCAAGTAGTATTTAACTATGGTTTTGATTTACATTTCCTGATGGCTGATTAGGTTGAGCATATCTTCAAGTGCTTATTGGCCATATGTATATGTTCTTTGGAGGCATACCTATACACATCTTTTGTCCATTTATTAATGGGTTGTCTTTTTGTTGTTAAGCTGTAATATTTCTTTATGTATTATAGATACAGATCTGTTATCAGATATATGATTTTCAATAAATTTCTCACAATCTGTGAGTTTGCTTTTTCACTTTCTTGATAGTATCCTTTGGAACACAAGAGTTTTAAATTTTAATTATGTCTAGTTTATCTAGTGTTTAAATTGCTTATGCTTTTGATGTCATACCCAAGAAACTATTGCCTAACCTGAAGGTCACAAAAATTTACACCTAAGTTTTCTTTTAAGAGTTTTATAATTTTAGCTATTGTATTTAGGTTTCTGATACATTCTTATTTATATACTAGAGGCCCAGTGCACAAAAATTTGTGCACTTGGGGGATCTATCAGCCTAGCCTGTGCTCTCTCACAGTCTGGGACCCTTCAGGGCATGTCCACCTGCTGGCTTAGGCTCGCTCCATGGGCGATTGGGCCTAAGCAGGCAGTCAGACATCCCTCTGGCAGCACAGGAACCCTTGGGGGATGTCCACTTGCCAGCAGGGAGCAGGCCTAAGCTGCAGTCAGACATCTTTAGCACTGCTGAGGAGGCAGGAGAGGTTACCACAACTACTGCTGTATTGTCAGCCATCAGCCTGTCTTGTGGCTGCCAATACAGAGCTCCCCCTATGGGAGTGCACTGACCATCAGGGGCAGGTTCTGCATTGAGTGTCTGCTCCCTGGTGGTCAATGTGTGTCATAGTGACCAGTCATTCCCAGTAGTTCTGCTGTTAGGGTCAATTTGCATATTACCCTTTTATTATATAGGATAGAGGCCTGGTGCATGGGTGGGGGTTGGCTGTTTGCACTGAAGGGTGTCCTGGGTCAGGGTGGGGGTCCTGCTTGGGTTCCTGGATAGCCTGGGTGAGGGGTTGAGGGCTGTTTTTAGGCTGGCCACAGCCCCTTTAGAGTGGGGGTCCCACTGGGATGCCTGGCCAGCCTGAGTAAGGGGCTGATGGTTGTTTGAAGGCTGGCCACAGTGCCTTCAGGATAAGGGTCCCCCCTGGGTGCCTGGCCATCCTGCGTGAGTGGCTGATGGCTGTTTGCAGGCTGGCCACAGCCCCTTTAAAGTGGGTGCCTGGGCAGCCTGGGTGAGTGGCTGATGGCTGTTTGCAGGCTAGCCACAGCCCCTTCAGGATGGTGGTCCATGCTGGTGTGCCTGGTCAGCCTGGGTGAGTGGCTGAGGGCCATTTTTTAAAATTTGCATATAGTTGCTCTGATTGACTGGTGGGTGTGGCTTAGGATGTAACAGAGTGACACAATTAGCATATTACTCTTTTATTGGATTAGATATGGTGTGAGGTAGGGGTCTGAATTATTTTTTATTTATTTTTATTTTTTACATGGGAATGGTCCCAGTATCACGTTATAAAGATTATTCTTTACCCCACTGAATGGTCTTGGCATTCTTTTTGAAAGCTAATTGACTATAAATATTAGGGTTTATTTTTGAACTCTTGATTCTATTTCATCCACCTATCTGTCTACCTTTATGCCAATACCACAATATCTTGGTTACTGTAGCTTTGTAATAAGTGTTGAAGTTGGAAAGTATGGCTCCTCCAACTTTGTCTTTTTTTTTTCTTTCAAAATTAGTTTGACTATTCTGGTTCCTTTGAATTTCATAAATTTTAAGATTAAATTTTCAATTTCTGCAAATAAGTCAGCTTGGATTTTGATTGGGATTGCATTGACTCTTTAGATCAATCTGGGAGTGTAGTCTTCTTAACAATATTAAGTCTTTTGACCCATGAATATGAGTGTCTTGCCACCTTTTATGTCTAATTTAACTTTTTTCAACAATGTTTTGTAGTTTTCAGAGTGTTGGTTTTATTACTATTTGGACAAATTTATTCCTAAGTATTTTTTTTAATGCTATTGTACATAAAGTTATTTTCTTACTTTCAATTTTGATTTGTTCTTTGTTACTGCATAGAAATATAATTGGTTTCTGTATTTTCATTTTTTATCCTGTAACCTTGCTGAACTCATTTATTAACTTAACAGTTCCTTAGGATTTTCTATATATAAGATTATGTCAACTAAAAATAAAGATAGTTTAACTTTTTTCTTTCTAATCTGGATATCCTTATTTTATTCTTGCCTAATTGCCCTGGCTAAGGACTTAGTTTTGTATCTCAGTTATCTGAGAAACTGAATTTCTGTTATTAGCCTTCTTGGAAAAATGAATTAGGTGCCCCAGCTCCTTTAACCAGGCAGTTACTTCTTCTTTTTTTTAAATCCTTATTGGAGGACCTATTTTTATTGATTTTAGAGAGAGGGAAGGAGGAAGAGAGGAACATTGATGTGAGAGAGAAACATTGATTAGTTGCCTTCCATACATGCCCCAACCAGGGATCCAACCTGCAACCTAGGTATATGCCCTAACTGAGAATCAAATCTGCAACTTTTTGGTGGATGGAATGGTCTTGGCATTCTTTTTGAAAGCTAATTGACTATAAATATTAGGGTTTATTTTTGAACTCTTGATTCTATTTCATCCACCTATCTGTCTACCTTTATGCCAATACCACTCCAACCAGATGAGCCACCCAGCCAGGGCCAGGTAGTTAATTCTCAATATATAGTCCACAACCCAAATCAAGATATATATATTTCCCATGGTATATTTTCAATAGAGCAGTATAAGTATCCAGCACTAATTAGGGGTGTGCTTGGCCAGGTTCTTCCACTGTTCCCACATGGGGGGTTGGGACATTAGGAAAAAAAGTGAAAGGGTTTTGGACATGAAACCCTTTCTGACAGGGCTAATAGTGATATGGAGGAGCTCAGAGAGGAAGAGATTGGGACTCACAACAGACAGAACTGCAGCCATGACCAGAACAAATCTCCCAGCTTCTTTCTCCCATCCATATCTTCTACCGCAGGTTGAAACAGAAAAAGAAAAGAAAATCACTCCTTTTCAGTCTATCAGCCTAGTGAGCCATTTCTTTTCAGACTTGGGGTCAACAATTTCTGTAAGCCATCCTGACTGATGAAGGAAGCTCCTAGTCAGGCATGTTTTTCTGGTACGTTCCAGCACTCTGTGCCTCCAGCGCATCTCTGGTTGGCTGGAGTAGAGAAGATATATGAACAGATCTCTGAACTTGTGCAATTTTGTGGTGGCTGTTTACTGGAGGTGGAAACACACCCTGTTCCCTCATTGGGAGCAACATTATGGCATCCATGACTTCAGGAACAAGTTGAAATAAACATCTTGGTTCATGGGCAAACTGTGCAGAGCAGGCTTTGTGTGGGAGCCTGCAAAGGTAGAAGAGCTATTCAAAGGTTGCCAGAGCCCGAGAATAAACTGGCTTTGATGAGGCTTATGGACATGATCCAGTTCTTAGCAAAATCCATGCCCAACCTCCCTGAAGTGCACCATTGAGAAAACGGCTTGAAAATAGGTTGAGTGACATGGGGAGCAACATTGGTAGAATGGCTTTAATGAGCCAAAAAATGTGATTCAAATGCCACTGTCTCTGAGTGCCACTGCCTGGCTTGAAATCTGTTCATTGGAGCAAATTCAGAGACACGATCTTGTGCGTGTGCAGACTGTAAGCCAGTGAGTCACTGTCACATCCAAATCCAAAAATTACCCCATGTGAGGAAGGAGATGCCTGAGCTGAAGCGGAGTAGTTCAGAAAGAGATCTGCTCTCGGGTCTCCAGCAGGGACAGTTTTTGGCTGGGCCTTGCTGTTTGCTTCCAGGGAAGGGAAGATGGGGAGGGGGTGCAGGGAGAGGGGAGTTGTTTATACTTTCATCCTGACTATTCAGGGCTGATTATCCATTTCATGGATTCACTGGCCTTGTGCCTCTCTTCCTTCTTAAGAGATTTCTGACTTTTGGTGATGTTGTTGTTTAGCTGATACCAAATTCTAGAAAAGAGAATAAAAATAATGTTACCATATGTCAGCAATTCCTATTAAATTATCCAATCAGGGAAAGAGAGCAAACTGTGTAGTTAAAATAGAATCTGGGACTTTCGCAGGAGCTTTCCTTTTCTGCTCTCTGTACACAGTGTTTGGGGCCCTTACTACTGTCAGGTCTTCCTCGCAGATTTATTGAGAGAGCTCTACAAGGCAGGCTCCCAGAGAGAGCGCAGTCAGCTGGGCTACAGGAAAGAATGTTGATTGCAGAGAGCGTCAAGAAAGGCAATGGGCCCCTGCAGAAACATCTGGCCTCTCACTGGGCTTGGACTAGCGCTGCTTGTGTATCATCAGTAGGATGCAAGCCCCATCTAGTTCTTAGACCATCAACACTGATCAAACACTTTGTAATGAGGACCTGAGGGGCCCAGTAATAGATGCTCAGAGGGAAGAAGCAAAAAACAGAGCTGTGAGGACATTTGGCAAGGTCAAGCCCTAAGAGAGTCATGGACATGGAAAATGAACATATTATTCCATAGAAGTTGGTTTCACCATTTGGGAGGGAAGTGGGGTGACCTTTCATAAAGTTGGTGGCAGAAGAGTCCTGTGACTTAAAAAAGTTTTTTAATAAAGGTTTCTTAGAAGGAATTCAATTTTTTTATATTAACTTACTGAAGGCTTAAGACAGGTTGATTAATATCATTACTTTGAATTGTAAGCTCTTCATTAGCTTCTCTCATTTTACTTTTCTAGTGACCTTTTGTATTGTAAATTTATAAATGCATCCAATAAATGATTGTAATTATGCTTTAAGTTTGTATTTAAAATTTTTAAATTATTCAAAAAACTGAGCTTTTCAGACATAGTTCTTTACTCCATTGCATTTGTCCTGTCTTCTAATACATCTTAACATTAATTAAAGAGTTTTTTATTGTAATTGAAACAGAAAAATATTTCAATCTTACCTCCTTAACCTTGGTCTTGAATTTTTTTTCCTTTGTTATCAAATTCATGAAAGTTCAAGGCTTTTAGCTTAGATATCTATCATTGTTACAGTTGAGGTTGACAGAGGCACCCACCAAAGACAAGATTTGTTGCAAACTAGAATAACTGGTCCTAAAAGCCCCTGCATTTCCAGGATGTTGCAGGAGAAAACAAATTTGACAATAATAATGGTCTTTAAACTTCTTTGGTCCCATTGACACTGAGATGCTAATAAAATCAATGGCCCTTCTTCCCAGAAAATTCCACATAACCACAAAAGAACAGATTCCTTGGAGCATTTCTACCCTACTTAGAGTCTCCAGAAGCAACAACTGTCGTCTACAGCTACATCCTTGGGAAATGAGCTTTAAAGAGGATTTGAAAATCTTTTCTTTATCATTGACATAAAGAAATGAAGGACTGCCAAAAAAAAAAAAAAGGAAAGGAAGGCAGTGGGAAATGCAAACAAAAAGGAAGTGCAAAAAGTAACAATAAATAAAAATCATTGAGAAAAATGCCAAGAGAAGATTATTGGAAACCTGTTGTGGGCATTTATCCTGTTTGAACCTCAGCAGCACTTATGGAAGGAAGGACCTAGAGTACAACGGTCTGCAAAATTTCCCTTGGGAAGCAATGCAATGATGCCAACAACAGTTGGAAGCAAACAAGCGAGTTGATGGCTGAGAGGAGAGCGTCTGGATTCAAAGACCCCAGCAGGAGATGCTCTGTGACAGAATCAGACTTGACAGGCAGAGGCGTCTACTTCTGCTGTCATCTCCAGACAGAAATCTTGAGTGACATGTTTAGTGTGCTCTTGAGATGCCACCGTGTGTCAAAGGAAGAGCAAGCATATGTTCAAGCCAAAAGGGGAAAACTACTTTGAGTGGTCAAGATGACGCAGACGTCCTTCTATCCCTGATGAGACACGGACAGCTTTTCCCTGCTATGCAATGGTTTGGTGAAATGCAAGTTGATCACATATGCATGGGGAGTGCCTAATGTATTTCGAGAAACTGGACCTTGGGGGCTTGCCACAGAACTGGCCACTGGCCTAGCAATAGCATATATTAAAGGGGTTGGCAAAAGACATGTCTTTCGTCAAGCAGTTTGAAACGGATAGATTTGTGTGGAGGAGTCTGTTACGTGATGCTTCCTAAAATAGCAGCAAATGAATCAGAAGCTACTAACAGTTATGCCTCATTCCAAGTGCAGGGTGTTGCTGTAGTGATGGAGATAAAATTCACAGACACACATTACTACGAGTTTTCAATGACAGCACCATCTCACATTTCTATCTGATTAATACTTGTATTGATCAGAATTAGAAAATGTTATGTAGAAATTGTTTAAAAGCATGATCAGAAATGTGGTGAACAAGCCCTTGTAAATTTATTCCCTGAGATATTCCTTCTCCTCCAAACACATAGCAATCCTATATAATAAAAGGGTAATATGCAAATTGACCCTAACTGCAGAACTACTGGGAATGACTGGTCACTATGATACACATTGATCACCAGGGGGCAGATGCTCAATGCAGGAGATGCCCTCTGGTGGTCAGTGCACTCCCACAAGGGGAGCTCTGCTCAGCCACAAGCCAGGCTGATGGCTTCCAGTACAGCGGTGGTGGTGGGAGCCTATCCTGCCTCCTCAGCAGCACTAAGGATATACAACTGCAGCTTAGGCCTACTCCCCACTGGCAAGTGGACATCCCCCGAGGGCTCCCTGGCTGTCAGAGGGATGTCTGACTGCCAGCTTAAGCCTGATCCTCCAGGGAGCCGTGGACATTCCCGAGGTGTCCCAGACTGTGAGAGGGCATAGGCCTGGCTGCGGGACCTCCCCCCCTCGCCCCGAGTACACACATTTTTTGTGTGTACCGGGCTTCTAGTGATATATAAAATAGAAAAGAAAGAAGGAACATTAAAAATACATAACTGTAAAAACAAAAGCAGAAAGGCATTTCTCACTGTTAAGGGATATGCCAGCTGCTATAACAGACAAACTCTGAAATCTCAGTGGTATAATACAGTAAGAATTTATTTCTCACACAAGTAAATTTCATCCAGGTGTTCAGGGGACTGCCTTCCACACAGTGATTCAGGGACCCAAGCTCCTTCCATTTTGTGGTTCCTTCATAGTCCTTCATATCCAGACAATGACCAGAGGAAAAAAAGAGCATGGAATGTAACGTGGAAGGGTTTTTGAGACAGGCTAGAAATGCCATGTATCACTTCTGCCCACATTCCTTAGCCATAACTCAGTCATATGGTCAAACCTAATGCAAAGGAGATTAAAAATGTAGTCTAGTTTTGTGCCCTGGAAATAGAAGAAACAGATTTTAGTAAACACAAAAATGTCTGCCTATATAATCAGACTTGTGTAAGGTCCAAATATCTCCATAGGGATACACATCTTCATAAACTAACAGCAGAATATAAGCACAGAACAAAAAGCAGGAAGTAAAGCCACTGGCCACTGCACTGCAGGAATGTGCATATCAAGGTTGCCAAAAAGGTTCAGCTCCTGAAGGGAAACAGGACTAAAAATATGTCACATAAATTGAGAGGATGGGGTCAGGCTTGCTGCTTGAAATCTGACCGGGGCTCTCTGACTCAAGAAAAAAAAGACAGGAAAATGCTGCCTCGTGAAACAGCATGTAAAATACTCTGTATCTGGGGAGGTGAATGAACATGGACACAGCCTCTTAATCAGAAACTGAGGCAAGTTCCCACCTACATCTGCACCTTCATCACTCTTATCAAGGGCAGGGCTAGCACATTCAGACTTGCAATGACAGAGGATGGAGGCCATTGCAAACCCCTTAGGGAGGGGTCTTAAAAAGAATGATATGGGGAAAGGTCACATGTAAAATTAACCTACAAATCAAAAATCAAAACAAATTGAGGAATTCAACAATGAAAAAGCAAACAAAAAGCATAAAAACAGCTTCCAAAATTAACAATTAGAAAATAAATAGATTCTGGATAAACTTGTAAAGTACATTCTGAAAAAGACCTTAAAATAGTTATGCCCAGAACACTTAGATAAAGAAATTATATACATGACATAGAATAATAAATAATACTTCTAAAAATCAGGCAAATCTAAATAAAATGGGAAGATACAAAAAAAGTCAATTAAAAATCTCAGAAATGAAAAACATTAATTTAAACAAAAATTATCACTGAAAATTTTTAAATATTTGCAGCTTGAAAAAAAGTGAATTACTGCATTTTATGAACTAAGTGTACAGTTTATGTGGTGGACATAGATCTATTAAAAACTAAGAAAGACTGAAAATAAATAGGTTAAGGTTGAACCCTGGAGGCTACAAAAGCAGTAATAGAGTAAACCAAAGCCAGCAGAAGAAAGGAAATCATAAAGAAGTGAGAGGACGTGATGATTGCTGCCGCCATTATGCTGGCTGGGGTCTGGGAATGGTGAGAGCTGGATAAACCACCTGAGAACGTAGAAGAAAAGCAATGAACTGTGGATGGTAGGATGACATAAACTCTGGTTCTTGACACCACAAAGCCACCAGACTTGCCTAGACTGCTTGAATTATTAGGGGAGGGAGAAATTCACTTCTGTTGCTGTTAAACCACTATTCTTTTGGCCTTTGTACATCTAATATGTACAGAGCTACATCCAAATTAAAAAAATTATGAAGAGTCAAATTAGAAATATAAAAATCTGAGGGAGGACAGGTGCACTATTGTTTATTTTATTTTATTTTAAGATCTTTATTGTTCATATTACTACAGTTGTTCCTCTTTTTTCCCCCCATAGCTCCTCTCCTCCCAGTTCCCACCCCACCCTCTGTCCTTACCCCTCCCCACTGTCCTCATCCATAGGTATACGATTATTGTCCAGTCTCTTCCCGCACCCCCAACACCCTTTCTCCCCCGAAAATTGTCAGTCCAATCCCTTTCTATGCCTCTGATTCTATTCTATTCACCAGTTTATTCTAGTCATCAGATTTTTTATTCACTTGATTTTTAGATTCACTTGTTGATAGATATGTATTTGTTGTTCATAATTTTTATCTTCACTTTTTCTTCTTCCTCTTCTCAAAGGATACATTTCAGCATTTCATATAATACTGGTTGGGTGATGATGAACTCCTTTAGCTTTTTTTTTGTCTGTGAAGCTCTTTATCTGAGCCTCAATTCTGAATGATAGCTTTGTTGGGTAAAGTAATCTTGGCTGTAGGTTCTTGCTATTCATCACTTTGAATATTTCTTGCCACTCCCTTCTGGCCTGCAAAGTTTCTGTTGAGAAATCAGCTGACATTCATATGGGTGCCCCCTTGTAGGTAACTGATTGCTTTTCTCTTGCTGCTTTTAA
>PVJC01037374.1:0-17254 GCA_004026665.1 Murina feae | reverse complement strand
TCCTTTGATTCAGTCATCTTTCTTATAGGGATTTCTTTTATAGCTATACTCATATAGGTGTAAAATGATAAATGTTCCAGGTTATTTATTGAAGGTTTATTTTAACAATAAAAGATGGGAATTCTTATTGGCCATCAGTGGGACACTGAATAAATCATGGACTCATACAATGGAGGGCTGTGCAGCTATTAAGATAGAATGGAAAGCCTTCTATCTGATGATATGGAAAGACCTCTATTACACATTAAAAATTTTTAAACAGCAAAGTGCAAAGTGGACTATTTGTGTTAAAAGGAGGGGGGAGGATAAGAATATATATTTGTACTCATTTACACTAGAGGCCTGGTGCACAAAAATTTGTGCACTTGGCGGGGAGGGGGGGGGGTCCCTCAGCCCGGCCTGTGCCCTCTCACAGTCTGGAAAACCTCAGGGGATTTCCACCTGCTGGCTTAGGCCCGCTCCCCAGGCAATGGGGCCTAAGCTGGCAGTCAGACATCCCTCTGGCAGCCTGGGAGCCCTCAGGGGATGTTCACATGGCAGCAGGGAGCAGGCCTAAGCTGCTAACGGACATCCTTAGTGCTGTCGAGGAGACAGGCGAGACTCCCACCACCACCGCTGTACTGGCACCGTCAGACTGGCTTGTGGCTGAGTAAAGTTCCCCCTGTGTGAGCGCACTGACCACCAAGGGCAGCTCCTGCATTGAGTGTCTGCCCCCTGGTGGTCAGTGTGTGTCATAGTGATCAGTCATTCTAGTGGTTCTGCTGTCAGGGTCAATTTGCATATTACTCTTTTATTATATAGGGTAGAGGCCTGGTGCATGGGTGGGGGCTGGCTGGTTGCCCTGAAGTGTGTCCCAGATCAGGGCGCGTGTCCCTGCTGGAGTGCCTGGCTAGCCTGGATTAGGGGATGATGGCTGTTGGCAGGCTGGCCACAACTGCTTTAGGGTGGAGGTTCCTGACCAGCTTGGGGGAGGAGCTGAGGGCTGTTTTCAAGCTGGCCACAGCCCCTTTAGGGTGGGGGTCCCTGCTGGGGTGTCTAGCTAGCCTAGGTGAGGAGTTAAGGGCCATTTTCATTCTGGCCAGACCCCCAGCAGGGACTCTCACCCCTTGAGGGTGGGGCCATCTTATGTGAGAGGCTGATGACTGTTTGCAGGCTGGCCACAGCCCCCAGCCACCCAAGCTCCCAGCAAGGCTGACTGGAAGCAGGTATCTGGGGTTTATTTATTTTCTATAAATGAAACTTTGTTGCCTTGAACAGAGGCCACAGCCTACCTAGTCAGGAAGCTTCCTCCATTGCCAGGGCAAGGAAGCTTCCTGTTTGCTTCAGCTCTGTGGCTTCTATAATCGAAACTTTGTTGCCTTGAGTGGAGGCCAAAGCTGACCTAGGTAGGCAGCTTCCTCCATCACTGGGGCAAGGAAGCCTCCTGTTTCCTCCAGCTCCGGCTGCTGGCCGCCATCTTGGTTGGGTTATTTTGCATATAGTTGGTCTGATTGGCTGGTGAGCATGGCTTGGGATGTAGCAGAGTGACGCAATTAGCATATTACTCTTTGATTAGATTAGATAATGAAACTCTGGAAGGATACAAGATAATAGTAATAGAGGTGTATGTGTTAGGAGTGAGCATGGGAACTGGGCAGTGGAAGGAAGATTTTACACTGTGTACCTATTTATACTTTCTGATTTTTAATTCTTATAAATGTATTGCCTATTTGATATAATTATTTGTATAAGAAAGCCAGAAAATTTTAATGGAATTTATTCTAATATATAAAAAGCCAGTTGCCATCAAGACCAAAATGACTGAATGGATGACCAATCACAATGAAGTGCATGGAGCACTTCTTGGTTGCCCCTTCCCCTCTGGCCCCTGAGCCAAATGCCATGAAGGCAGGGGTGGTGGTGGGGTGGGACTGGGGACTGTTGAGCGGCAGCAGTGATGGGCTGCTTTGCAAGCAGCAGCAAGCTTAGTGGAACAGTCACTGGGTGGCAGTGAGTTTTGTAGAGCAGTCGCGGGGTGGGGGAGTTTCGTGGAGCAGTCGAGGGGCAGGGGAAATTTCGTGGAGCGTGGTGAGGTGGGGGGGGCATTGCGGAGCACCCTGGGGCAGAGAGCTTCATGTAGCATCACAGGGCAACAGAGGCCATGCGATGGAGGCCAGGTTAGGCCAAGGGACCCTAACTGTGCACGAATGCACTGGGCCTCTAGTCCTATTTAATAAAAGAGTAATATGCAAATTAGGCATCACTCCATCAGAAATATGGCCACCCCCATAGTCACAAAATGGCGGCACCAAATCCGGCTCAGCCCTGCCACTGAAGTAGTCAGGCCTGTTATCCAGGCAGGTGGCAGGGGAGGTAGGGGGCCCAAGGGGTGGAACAGGGGAGGCTGGGGGTTCCCTGTCCTTCGCTAGAGGTCTTAGGCATGGGCAAGGGCAGAGCCAGTGATTGGAGTGGGTAGGGGCAGAGCCGGTGATCGGAGAGGGCTGGGGAAGAGCTGGTGATTGGAAGGTTATGAGGGTGCCCTACCAGGCATAAGGCCTGGGCCAGAGGCCTCAGGCCTGAGCAGGGGCAAGGCCGAAGATCGCAGGGGCCTGGGCTCTGCAAAGCCAGAAATCGGAGGGGCAGGGGGGGAGACTGCAATCGCAGGGGTCTGGGCACCAGTGGAGCCAGCAAAGCAGGGGTCTGGGGGTTCCCTGTCCATGCCTGCAGCCTTGACCAGAGGCTTCAGTGGGGCAGGGGTGGAGCCTGTAATCTCAGGGCCTGGGCAGGGGCATAGCCAGCAATCAGAGGGGTCTGGGGGTCCCCTGTCCAGGCCTGTAGCCTTGGCCAGAGGCTGAAGGGTGGAGCCGGCAATGGCAGGGGCCTGGGGTTCTCCTGCCCCGGGCTGTAGCCTTGGCCAGAGGCTGCAGTGGGGCAAGGGTGGTGCTGGGAATAGCAAGGGCCTGGGGATCCTCTGCCCAGGCTTGTAGCCTTGGCCAGAGACTGTAGTGGGGCAGGGGCGAAGCCTGTGATGGCAGGGAGCAGGATCAGAGCTGGTGATTGCAGAGGCCTGGGCTCTGTGAAGCCAGTGATCAGAGGGACTTGGGGGTCTTCTGCTCAGGCCTGCAGCCTCAGGTAGAGACTGCAGGCCTGGGCAGGGCCAGAGCTGGCGATTTCAGGGGTCTGGGGTCCCCTGCCCAGGCCTGAATCCTTGGCCAGAGGTTACAGGCCTGGGCAGGGGTGGAGCTGGGATTGGAGGGGCAGGGGTGAAACTGGTGATCGCAGTGAACTACAGCGGAAACACCTTTTCTTACTGCTCATTGGTTAAGCTCCCTGTATGCCGCTGGTAATATTCTTAGTAACTTGGGTAAAAAGAATCAAAAAAGGCGATCTATGGTTTTTTCACCACACTTCTGAAGAAAAAAAATGAAGGTCCACTGCTGGAAGGCTAAGAAATGTCATATCCTGCCCTAATCGGTTTGGCTCAGTGCATAATGCTTCAGCCTGCTGACTGCAGGGTCTGGGTTCAATTCTGACCAAGGGCATGGACCTAGGTTGCAGGCTCCTCTCTGGCTGGGGCCCAGGTCAGGGCATATGCAGGAGGCAAACAATCAAAGTGTTCCTCTCACTTTGATGTTTCTCTCTGTTTTTCCTTCTCTTCCACATTCTCTAAAAATCAATGGAAACATATCCTCAGGTGAGGATAAAAAAAAAAAACAAAAAAGAAAAAAAGAAATGTCATATCCTATGAAAGACACATCTTGAAAATGCCTAAAGAAAGTTGTCATTTCTTCATGGTGAAGACAATAGAGTCCGTGTTGATGAAAACACCTTGGTGGCTGCAGTGACTGGCAGTGGCTGCAGCAGTGGGGTGATGGGGCTGGTGGCTTCCTCTGATTAGTCTGGTCGCCTCCCACAAAGGGAGGCCATACTGCAGCTTAGGCCCACTCCCCAAGGGGAGCAGGGAGCAGACCTAAGCCGTCAGTAGGACACCCCTTGAGGGCTCCCAATATGTGAGAGGGAGCAGGCTGGGCTGAGGAACCACCCCTCCAGTGTACGAATTTCGTGCACTGGGCCCGTAGTATGAAATAAAATGTACAAAATTCTAACTAATAATGATAATTCAACAGATAAATTTTTATTATAATAATTATTGCTACAAAGAAGAGTTCTGTATTAAAATATAATGAAATGTTTTCAAATCCATGATCATTCATGTCCTGTATAAAAATACTAAGTATATCTAATTATAATAAAGTTCCCTCTAAAGAAAGTTTCTGTGCAACAAATGTTTTTAGTCCACTGTAACAGTGAATAGGTCCCTTCTCCACCCCCAAATAACAGTTCTCCTAGTATTTCCTGAGAAATTACTTAGTAGTAATTTCAAAGACAGAGCAGTAGATGTTTTGAGGGATGTGAAATGAATAACATCCCCCCCCTTTTTTTTTTAGCAGTTTATAACCTAATTAGACATATTCCCATGTCTGGATCTTATAGTCTGCTACAGCCTTAGCTCAAATGTTCTCTGACCCCTCTTTCTAAAATAGCTCCACCATCATCTTACTCTCCACTCCCTTATACTTGCTTATTTTTTTTCATATCACTTATAACCACCTGACAAACTACATAATTATTTGATTATTGCTCACATTCAACTAGAACAGTACCAGTCCCATAGCAAGTTCTCAATAAATGTTGAATAAACTACATGGGCTAAGAAGGAATGGCTGCAGTAGTTCATATTATAGGGGGTGGTGCAGGCATCCTCAAACTACAGCCCACAGTCCACATGTGGGTGTTTTTGTGCTGCTGTCTGTCCTGCTTAAAATAAAATATGTGCAGTGTGCATAGGAATTTGTTCATAGTTTTTTTAAAGCTATAGTCCAGCCCTCCAACGGTCTGAGGGACAGTGAACTAGCCCCTTGTTTAAAAAGTTTGAAGACCCCTAGAGAGGGTCAGATAACATAAAGACATACAGATTTTCCCTGGCCTGTGTGGATCAGTTGGTTGGAGCACCCTTCTGTGCACCAAATGATCACAGTTTGATTTCCAATCAGGGTACACACCCAGGTTGTGGGTGTGTAGAAGGCAACTGATCAATGTTTCTCTCTCTCCCTCTCCTTTCGTTTCTCTCTATAATCAATTAAAAAATTTTTTTCGAAAAGACACACAACTTGAAGACTTGGAGATTCCAGACATGAGTTTGAGATGGGAAAGGTGAAGAGTCACCATAATGAAGTAAAAGTCAGAGGTCCCAGGCATGATTTATATAATTAATTCTTTTTGAAAAAATATATTTTATTGATTTTTTACAGAGAAGAAGGGAGAGGGATAGAGTTAGAAACATCAATGAGAGACAAACATCGATCAGTTGCCTCCTGAACACGTCCCACTGGGGATGTACCCACAACCAAGGTACATGCCCTTGACCAGAATCGAACCTGGGAACTTTCAGTCTGCAGGCCAACGCTCTATTCACTGAGCCAAACTGGTTAGGGCATCTAAACTAATAAAAGCGTAATATTAAAATTAACCATTTCTTTGGGACGGCCTAAGCCACGCCCACCAGCCAATCAGAGCGACTGTATGCAAATTAGCCCAGCCAACATGGAGGCCACCACTCATGGACCTGAGTAAACAGCAGCTTCCATTGCAGCAGGAGTGAAAGTGAAACTGTTTGTGGCTGCTCTGCTTATCCTGCCTCAAGGCAAAACATGTTTGCAACAAAATATCAATCATAGAATCCTCAGGATCTGAAGGAGACAGCAGGCCTGGCCTGACCACTAAGAGTAACATTGTCTCATTATAGAAGCCCGAGGTGAAGCAGAGAGGAGGCTTCGTTAGTAGGTCTCTAGGCCTCGGCTTAAAGGAACAGTGTATCAATTATAGAAGATAAACAAACCCCAGAAACCTGCGTCCAGCCAGCCTTGCTGGGACATTGGGTCAATGGGAGCTGTGGGCAGCCTGAGAGCGCTCCTGAGCCTGTCAACCACGCTGGCCACAACCCAATGGGGTGAGGGATATTACTGGGGAGCTTGGCCAGCCTGCAAACAGCTATCAGCCCCTCACCCAGGCTGGTCAGGCACACCAGCAGGTGGACATCCCCAGAGGGGTCCCAGACTGTGAGAGGGTACAGGCCGGGCCAAGGGACCTCCCGAGTGCACAGAGTGGCTGCAGGGCAGAACAGTGCAGGACCCAGGACCGGTGAGTGGGAAAGAGGCGGCAGGGTTGGCGGCCTGCTCGGTGGCTCCCCAGGCCCTTTGTGGGGCACCGGGGAGCAGGTAAGAGGTGGTGGGGTGTCGGTGGCCTGCTTGGCGGCTGCCCAGGCCCTTTGAGGGGCATCTGGGAGCGGGAAACAGGCAGCAGGGGATCAGTGGCCTGCTTGGTGGGCTTCCCAGGCCCCTTGCAGGGCACTGGGGAGTGGGAAAGAGGCAGTGGGGGTCGAGGGCCTACTTGGCGGCTTCCTAGGCCCTTTGCGGGGCACTGGGGAGTGGGAAAGCAAGGCAGCAGGGTACCAGTGAGTGGAAAAGAGGCGGCAGGGGCATCTCGGCCTGATTGGCGGCTGCCCAGGCCCTTTACGGGGCACCCGGGAGCAGGAAAGCAAGGCTGCAGGGCCCAGGGTCCTGCTTGGCGGCTCCCCAGACCCCTTGGCGGCACTGAGGAGTGGGAAAGGAAGGCAGCAGGGGACAGGTGAATGGGAAAGAGTCAGCGGCCTGCTTGACAGCTCCCAGGCCCTTTAGGGGGCACTGGGGAGCGGGAGAGCAAGCTCTTGGGGGCTGGGGCCCTGCTTGGTGGCTCCCCAGGTCCCTTCTGGGGATCAGGGAGCAGGAAAAGGCTGGCCTGACCACAAGGCGGGGTTTTCTCTGCTTTCTGGTGGCTGGAGGAAGATGGGCAGTAGGCAAGCTTGGGAGGCAGGCAGCACCCAGCCCTGGCCACAGCTCAAAAAAGAGAACAACATGCAGAGGAGGGCAAGAGTCTGAGCTATCAACATAGAGGGGGTGCCTGCTCCAAGCCTCGACGGTGTGCCTGGGGGCAGGCCCCCAGCAGGTAGACACACACAGGAGGACTGCTCTGAGCCTCAGATGCGGCTGGGGGCAGGTCCCCAGTGGCCACACACACACACACACACACACAAAAGGCGCCTGGCAGACTGGGGCTATCATAGAACATCCACTGAGGGCTTCCAGACTGTGAGAGGGGGCAGGCTGGGCTGAGGGACCCCCACCCTCCCCCCGTGCATGAATTTCGTGCACCGGGCCCCTAGTATATATATATTATTTATTGTTTAAAGTATTACATATGTCTCCCTTTTGCCTTATTGGCTTCTTGCCACCCCATCCCCCCAACAAATGCCTTCACCTGCCTAGTGTCTGTATCCATTGGTTATGCTTATATGCATGCATACAAGAGCTTTGGTTGATCTCTTACCCCTCCCACCCTCACAACCCTTCCTCTGCCTCCCTGTGAGGTTTAATGGTCTGTTCAATGCTTCTCTGCCTCTGGATCTATTTTTGTTCATCAGTTTATGTTGTTCATTATATTCCACAAATGAGTGAGATCATGTGATATTTATCTTTCTCTGACTGGCTTATTTTGCTTAGCATAATGCTCTCTAGGTCCATCCATGCTGTTGCGAATGGTAAGAGCTCTTTCTTTTTTACAGCAGCATAGTATTCCATTGTGTGGATGTACCACAGTTTTCTAATCCACTCATCTGCTGATGGGCACTTAGGCTATTTCCAAATCTTAGCTATTGTAAATTATGCTGCTATGAACCTAGGGGTGCATGTATTCTTTCTGATTGGTGATTCTGATTTCTTGGGACATATTCCTAGAAGTGGGAGCACTGGGTCAAATGGGTGTTCCATTTTTATCTTTTTATATTGTTCTCCACAGTGGCTGCACTAGTCTGCGTTCCCACCAGCAGTGCACGAGGGTTCCTTTTTCTCCACATCCTCACCAGCACTTGTCCTTTGTTGATTTGTTGATGATAGCTACTCTGATAGGTGTGAGATGGTATCTCATTGTCCTTTTGATTTGCATCTCTCAGGTAATTAGTGACATTGAGCATTTTTTATATGTCTCTTGGCCTTTTGTATGTACACTTTGAAGAGTGTCTTTTTAGGTCTTTTGCTCATTTTTTTGATTGTATTGTTTATCTTCCTTTTGTTAAGTTGTAAGAGTTCCCTATAAATTTAGTAGATTAAACCCCTATCTGATGCAACATCAGTAAATAAGTTCTCACACATAGTGGGTTGTCTTGATTTTTTTTTTTGCTGTGCAGAAGCTTTTTATTTTGATGTAGTCCTATTTGTTTATTTTCTCTTTAGTTTCTGTTGTCCTATGAGTGTATTGGTAAACCATTGCTATGAGATATGCCCAATACTTTGCTGTCTATGGATTTTTCGAAGATTTTTATTGTTTCCCATCTTATGTTTAAGTCTTTTATCCATTTTGAGTTTATTTTTGTGTATGGTGTAAGTTGGTGGTCTAGTTTCATTTTTGTATGTGTCTGTCCAATTTTACTAACACCATTTACTGAAGAGACTGTCTTGACTCCATTGTATGCTCTTGCCTCCTTTGTCAAATATTAATTGAGCATAATGGCTTGGATTGATTTCTGGGGTCTGTGTTCTGTTCCATTGATCTATGTGCCTATTCTTGTGCCAGTACCTGGCTATTTTGATTACAGTGGCCTGAAATCTGGTATTGTGATTCCTACAACTTTGTTTTTCTTTCTCAAAATTGCTGAAGCTATTTGGGGTCTTTTATGGTTCCATATAAATTTTTGGAGTATTTATTTGGGTCTGTGAAATATGCTGTTGGTATTTCAGTGGGATTGCTTTGAATGTGTAGATTGCTTTGGGTAGTATGGACATTTTAATGATGTTGATTCTTCCAATCCATGAACATGGTATATTCTTCCACTTGTTTGTACTTCCTCTATATCTTATTTCAATGTCTTTTGTTTTCCAACTATAGGTCTTTTACCTTCTTGGTTAAGTTAAGTCCTAAATATCTTAATTTTGTGTTGCAGTGGTAAATAGGATTGCTTGTTTAGTTCTCTTTCTGAGAATTAATAATTGCTATATAAAAAGCGATCGATTTTGGGGTGTTGATTTTGTATCCTGCTACATTGCCAAATTCATTTATCAAATATAGTAGCTTTTTGGTGGAGTTTTGGGGGTTTTCTATGTAGACTATCATGTCATCTGCAAATAATGACAGTTTTATTTCCTCCTTTCCAATTTGAATGCCTTTTATCTCATCTTCTTGTCTGATTGCTGTGGCAAGGACTTCTAGTACCATGTTGAATAAGAGTAGTGAAAGTGAACATCCCTGTCTTGTTCCTGTTGTTAGTGGAAGTGGTTGTTGTTTTTGCCCATTGAGGATGATTTTTACTGTTGGTTTGTCCTATATGACCTTTCCATGTTTAGATGTGCTCTCTTTATTGATATGATCATGTGATTTTTATCTTTCAATTTGTATGTGATATATCACATTTATTGATTTGTTAATATTGTACAAGCCTTGAATTCCTGGATTAAATCCCACTTGGTCATGGTATATGATCTTTTTAATATATTGCTGGTTCCTATTGCTAATATTTTGTTGAAGATTTTGGTATCTGTGTTCATCAGGGATATTGGCTTATAGTTCTATTTCTTTATAGTGTCTTTATCTGGTTTTGGAATTAGGGTAATGATGGTCTCATATAAAGAGTTTGGAAGTGTTCCTTCCTCTTGGATTTTTTGGAATAGTTTGAGGAGGATACATGTTATTTTCTCTTTGAAGTTTGATAAAACTCTCCTGTGAAGCCATCTGGACCCAAGCTTTTATTTGCTGGGGTTTTTTTGATTACTGTTTCTATTTTATCAGTTGCTATTGGTCTATTCAGGTTTTCTGTTTCTTCCTGATTCAGTTTTGGGAGATTGTATTTTTTCTAGGAATTTGTCCATTTCATCCACAATGTCCAGCTTGTTGGCATATAGTTTTTCATAGTATTATCTTACAATCCTTTGTATTTCTGTGGTGTCAGTGTTTACTTCTCTGCTTTTATTTCTGATTTTATTTATTTTGGTCCTCTTTTTTTGTTTCTTAATAATCTGGCTAATGGTTCATCAATTTCATTTATCCTTTTATTTTATTTTTAAAATATATTTTATTGATTTGTTACAGAGAGGAAGGGAGAGGGATAGAGAGTTAGAAACATCGATGAGAGAGAAACATTGATAAGCTGCCTCCTGCACACCCTTCATGGGGGATATGCCTGCAACCAAGGTACATTCCCTTGACCAGAATCGAACCTGGGACCCTTCAGTCCTCAGGCTGATGCTCTATTCACTGAGCCAAACTGGTTAGGGCCATTTATCCTTTTAAAGAATCAGCTCTTGGTTTTATTGACTTCTTGTATTGCTTTTCAGTCTCTATGTCATTTATTTCTGCTCTAATCTTTATTTCCTTCCTTCTACTTACTTTGGTCTTTTCTTGTTGTTTTCTTTCCAATTCTTTAAGTTGTAGGGTTAAGTAGTTTATTATTATTTTTTTGTAGTTTTTGAGGTATGCCTGTAGTGCTATGAACCTGCTCTCAGAATGTTTTCACTGTGTCCCATAAATTTGAGTTTTGTGTGCTCATTTTCATTTGTTTCCACAAAGTTTTTTTTATGTCTTTCTTGATCTCATTGTTTAATAACATGCTATTTAACCTTCATGTGTTTGAATGTTTTTGGATGTGATTACTGTAGTTGATTTCTAATTTTATTCCATTGTTATCTGAGAAGATGTTTGATATGATTTCAATCTTCTTGGACTTGTAGAGACTTGTTTTGTGTGCTAACATGTGGTCTATCTTTGTGAATAATCCATGTGCATTTGAGAAGATTGTATATGCTTCACCTTTGGGATGAAATGTTTACAAATGTCAATTAAATCCATCTGATTCAGTGTGTCTTTTAGAGTCACTATTTCCTAGTTAGGTTTTTATCTGAAAGATATATCCAGTAAAGTCAGTGGGGATATTAAAATTCCTCACTATGACTGTATTGTTGTTGATCTCTTCATTAAAGTCCTCTACAAGGTGTGTGTGTGTGTGTGTGTGTGTGTGTGTGTGTGTGTGTGTGTTGAAATATTTAGGTTCTCTTGTATTGGATACTTGTATGTTTACCAGGGTTATATCCTCTTATTGGATAGGTCCCTTTAGTATTATGTAGTGACCTTTGTTGTCTCTTTTGATGGCCTTTGTTTTGAACTCTATTTTGTCATATTTGAGTATTGCTACTCAAGCTTATTTTTCTCTTCCATTTGCTTGGAAAAATTTTTTCCATTATTTTACTCTCATCCTGTGTGAGTCATTTGTTCTGAGGTAGGTCTTTTGTAGACAGCATATAGTAGGGTCATGTTTTTGTATCCATTCAGCTACCCTATGCCTTTTATTGGAGCATTTAATATATTTACATTTAAGGTTATTATTGATAGGTACTTATTTATTGCCATTTTAATTCTGTATGCCTAGGTTTCTCTATCTATTTCTTCTTCCCATTATAGCAGTCCCTTTAGCATTTCTTGTAATGCTGTATTGATGGTGATGAACTCCTTTAGCCTTGTTTTTCCCAGGAAGCTCTTTATTTGACTATCTATTTTTTAAAAATATATTTTATTGATTTTTTACAGAGAAGAAGGGAGAGTATAGAGTTAGAAACATTGATGAGAGAGAAACATCAATGAGAGAGAAACATTGATCAGCTGCCTCCTGCACACCCCCTACTGGGGATGTGCCTGCAACCAAAGTACATGCCCTTGACTGGAATCGGACCTGGGACCCTTTAGTCTGCAGGCTGACGCTCTATCTATTGAGCTAAACCAGTTAGGGCTGACTATCTATTTTGAATGACAGCCTTGCTGGACATAGTAATATTGGTTTCAGATCCTTTCTTACCATTACCTTGAGTAACTCATAAGAGTCCCTTCTGGTCTATAGAGTTTCTCATGAGAAATCAGGTGTCAGCCTTATGAGAGCTCCTTTGTTGGTAACAGCTTGCTTCTCTCAGGCTACCTTTAAGATTCTCTCTTTGTCTTTAATTTTTGGTATTTTAATTATGATGTGTCTGGGTGTAGGCCTGTTTGGGTTTTTATTGCTTGGGATTCTCTGTGCCTCATGGACTTGTGTTACTCTTTCCTTCACCAAGTTAGAGAAGTTTTCTATCATTATTTCTTCAAACTCATTCTCTTTCTCCCTTTCTGACTCTTCTGGCACACCTACTATTTGGATATTGTTATGTTTATCATTGTCCCACAGATCCCTTAAGCTATCTTGTTTTTTTTAAAAAAATATTTTATTGATTTTTTACAGAGAGGAAGGGAGAAGAATAGAGAGTTAGAAACATTGATGAGAAAAACATTGATCAGCTGCCTCCCACCCCCACCCCCAACTGGGGATCGAGCCTGTAGTAGCCAAAGCAGTAACCAAGGTACATGCCCTTGACTGGAGTTGAACCTGGGATCCTTCAGTCTGAAGGCTGACACTCTATCCACTGAGCCAAACCGGTTAGGGCTGTCCTCCTGTTTTTAAATTGTTTTTTCTTTTTGGTTCTCTGATTGAGTGATTTTTTTCCCACCCTGACTTCTAATTCACAGATTTGATCCTCAGCTTCCCCTAATTTGCTGTGTATTCCTTCCAATGTGTTCTTTATTTGTGCTATGTCATTTTTTATTTCTGTTTTCATAGTTACTATATCTTTGAGTAGTTGAGTATCTTTATCATCATTATTCTGAACTCTATAGCAGATACATTTCTTATCTACATTTTATTTATCTCTTCTTCTGGAAGATTCTCTTGTTCTTTCATTTGAGGATTGTTTCTTTGTCTCTTCATTTTGGCTGCTTGTTTTGGTTTGTGAGTTTATATTAAGTAGATCTGCTATACCTCTCAATCTTTAGTGCAGGACAGCATCATACGCTGTTTATAACTAATTAAATCAAGGGAAGACTCAAAAAGCTTCCAGAGGATGCCTCTGTCTACAGATTGATAGGGTTTTGTCTTGAATTGCCCTCAGGCAATGGTCCACAGGTGTGGTGAGAGTTTTACCTAACAGGGTGGGGCAATTGCTTCTGTCTTGTGGCTAATTGCTATTCTCAGTCTCTTAATGAGCTTCAGCAACTCTGCACTGTGGGGCAAGGTGTTTTCCAATAGGGTGGATCAACTGTGTTCCCCCTAGGCAAGGTAGTCTGTATTGCAAATGTCTGTGCAACACAAGGGAATGACTCAGCACAGGAAACTGGGGTGTCTACTTTCTAAGCTCTAACCGCAGAGTTCCTGATCCTGTCTTCTGCTCACACAAATCTAGTCCATTTTGCCCTCCTTTTCTTGGAGCACAAGGTGGGTGGCTCAACAGGAAATTTTGTGAATTGGCCCTTCAAAAGGGTGCCTGAATTTCCAGCTGTGTCTCCCTGGTAGACAGCAATGCTACTGCTTTTCACAGCCAGATGTTATGTGGGTATCATTCTCAGTTCTGGTGCTGTCTGCTGGGGGGCCCAGCTTGGGGATTAGACCCCAGAATTCTCAGTGTAAATTCCCCACAGCTGATTTATCTCCCCAGAACTCTAGTTGCTGTTTATTGGATTCCTGCCAGCCCTTTTATGCCTCCACACTTCTTATCAGTCTCTATGCAGTCTCCACTTTTGGTCATTGGTTATCAGGGTTCTCTCCTGTGAGTCTTCTGTTGATTATTCAGAAAGTTTTTCTGTATTTTAGTTGTAGGTCCAGTCTGGTCCTGGAAGGCATATCTGTGCAGCATCCACTTACTCTGTTACCATTTTTAACCTCCTATACCACTACTTTCAAGGCAAAATAGATTGTGGGTTAAAAACATGGTGTTGGAGTTAAACTGCCAGTGTTTGACTCTGGGCTCTGAGCCTTGCAGGGTGAGCTTGGGCAAATTGCTTAAGCTCTCTGACTCTCAGTTTCTTTAAGTAATAATACTTACCTCATTATGTTGTTGAGAGAGTTTAATCTATACTAATAAAAAGGTAATATGCTAATTAGACTGAACATCTTCCAGACGACCTTCTGGAAATCCTTCTGGACAAAGCCATGGTGGCAGGGCTGAGGCAGAGGCAGTTACAGGTTATCAGGCAGGCAGAGAGCAATTAGGAGGATTAGGCTGGTGGGTGAGAGCAGTTAGGGGGATCAGGCCAGCAGGCAGGTGAGCAGTTAGGAGCCAGCAGCCCTGAGGGTTTCCCAGTTGGAGAGAGTGCAGACCAGGCTGAGGGACACCCCTCCTCCCCCAAGTGCACAAATTTTTGTGCCCTGGGCCCCTAGTAAATTAATATTTGTAAAACACTTAGAATAGTACCTGGAACATAATAATGACTTAATCAACACTAGTTATAATTATTTTATCTTTTAATTCCCTTACAGTTTTCTTCTCTGGTTTGTTTCCAGTTCAGTGATGATGACTCCAATTTGCCTAATTATTTTCTTTTTTTTTCAGTGAATTTTCTCTTTTTTAGATATGTAGTCCTTCTAACAGCTCATTCAGAATTTGTATGGGGAGGACTATGCACTCTCTAGTTCTGATTTTTCTCCTGAGCTCCAGCTTTATTTTAGTGCCTACCCAACATTTACTCTAACAACACCAAAATCAACACTCCTAGATCCCAACTCATAATCTTATGAAAACACATTCTTTGGTGTCTCTCCAAATGTCCATGTTCAAATAGTTAATAAATCCTTTATAATATTTTGCTTATCTCTCTCCTTTTCATTTCCAATGCTGCCCCCTAATTTCAGCTTTTCTCTCTTCACACCTGGGCTAATCCAATTGATTCTAGTTTTTCCTCCCTGCACATCACCATCAGTTAATCACAAATTGTTCAATAAATATCACATGATTCTTCTACTAGGAAACTTTTAGGACCTCCCTCTTGTCTAATATATAAATCCAAATTCATAACTTAGCCTTTAATGCTCTTCTGGATCTGGCTCCCAACTGAGCCTACCCATCCTTTCCCTGTGCTTCTTCCACCTTGACTTATTTCATTTCTGTGACTTTACTAACATCACTCAGTTTGAAATGGCTCTTTCCCCAACTCCAGCTATTGAAATCTTTAATTCTACTCATCCTTTAAAGTCCAGTGTACATAAGACTTCTTCCAGGAGGCCTTTCCCAATTTCTCTGTCCTCCTAAGTTCTTTTATTTATTTACTTTATTTTTTCATATTTTTTCTTTTAAATTATACTTATAGCTTACTGCCTCATATTGAAATTATTTATTTCCATGGTTTGGCTCTCGTGATAGATTGCAAACTGTTTGTGGGAAGAGATCCTATTCTTTCTTTAATTTTAAAAAATATATTTTTACTGATCTGGAGAACATAATGCTAAGTGAAATAAGCCAGTCAATGAAAGAAAAATACCACATGTCCTCACTCATCTATGGATAATAATAACCATTATAAACTGGTGAACAAAAATAGATGCAGAGGCAGAGCAACATCAAACAGACTGTCAAATTACAGCAACAAGGACAGGGATGTTGGGAGGGGGGTAACAGATCAGCCAAGGGACTTTTGTGTGAGCATTTAAGCATAACCAATGGACACAAAACACTGGGGGGTAGGGGAGGAGGGTGGAAGGGCAGGGGGAAAAAAGAAATATATGTACTAATCTGTGTAAAGCTTTATGTAATTTAAAAAAATGTAACAAATAAAAAAAAATTAAAAAAAAATATTTTTACTGATTTCAGAGAGGAAGGGGGAGAGAGAGAGATAGAAACATCAATAATGAGAGATAATCATTGATTGGCTGCCTCTTGCACACCCCTTTCCCCCTTTCTTCCCACTTCCTTCCCCCCCTCCAACCCTCCCTCCACTACCCTGCGTGAGGACTGAGTTTGCAACCCAGGCATGTGGCCTGACTGGGAATTGAACTGTGGCCTCCTGGTTCATATAGGTCAACATTCAACCCATGCTGGCTGGGCAAAATCATAGTGTTTTGAGCCCAGTTGCATTTATAGCTGTGTGTAATTTCTCCAAACAATTTTGTGGTAACAACTGCTGCTAAGTGATAATCTAAACCAGAAAGTACACTTTGGAGAAGAATTAAATTTCCGTGGCTCATTATATTTCATAATTTGGGGAGTGGCCTCAGTAATGTGATCATTTTTCTGCTTAAGTCCTAAACATAGATCATCAGTTTATGATGAGTCAACATGTGGAAATGTTTATCAGCTACTAAATTCCAGAATAGAATGGTTTTCTTGCTGCCAACCACCAATTCATGAGAGTATTTGGTTCTTCATACTCTGGCCCCAGAAGCTCATATAGGAATTATGAGAGATATAAAAATGTTTAAGATGTCATCATTTCATGGATGCTTTTGATCTGATTATGAGTCATAATCAACATACTTGAGATAATTTAAAAATAAATAAGGCTAATGTGTATGGTATCTTAACTAATAAAAGTGTAATATTGAAATTAGCCGTTTCTCCGGGATGGGGTAAGCCATGCCCACCAGCCAATCAGAGCGACTGTATGCAAATGAACCCAGCCAACATGGCGGCCGCCACTCACGGAGTAAATGGCAGCTTCCATTGCAGCAGGAGTGAAAGTGAAACTGTCTGCGCACCTCCTTGAGTTATTCTGCCTCAAAGCAAAACATGTTTGAAACAAAATAACAATCATAGAATCTTCGGGAGCTGAAGGAAACAGCAGGCTGGGCCTGAGTCTAAGAGTAACATTGTTTCATTAAAGACACTGTGAGGTGAAGCAGAAACGAGGCTTCTTATTAGGCCTCGCCTTAAAGGAACAGCATCAATTACAGAAGATAAACAAACCCCAGAAACCTGCTTACAGCCAGCCTTGCTGAGACATTGGATCAATAGGAGCTGTGGGCAGCCTTAAAGCTCCTCACCCAGGCTGGTCAGGCACACCAGCAGGTGGACATCCCCAGAGGGGTCCCAGACTGTGAGAGGGCACAGGCCAGGCTGAGGGACCTCCCGAGTGCACAGAGTGGCTGCAGGGCAGAACAGCGCAGGACCCAGTACTGGTGAGTGGGAAAGAGGCGGCAGGATTGGTGGCCTGCTTGGCGGCTTCTCAGGCCCTTTGAGGGGCACCGGGGAGTGGGAAAGAGGCAGCGGGGGGGGGGTCAGCGGCCTGCTTGGTGGGCTTTCCAGGCCCCTTGCAGGGCACCGGGGAGCGGGAAAGCAAGTCGGCGGGACAGGGAGTGGGGAAAGAGGCAGTGGGGGGTCAGCAGCCTGCTTGGTGGGATTCCCAGGCC
>PVJC01037373.1:0-17245 GCA_004026665.1 Murina feae | reverse complement strand
GGGAGCAGGAAAAGGCTGGCCTGACCACGAGGCGGGGTTTTCCCTGCTTTCTGGTGGCTGGAGGAAGGTGGGCAGTAGGCAAGCTTGGGAGGCAGGCAGCACCCAGCCCTGGCCACGCTCAAAAAAGAGAACAACATGCAGGGGAGGGCAAGAGTCTGAGAGATCAACATAGAGGGGGTGCCTGCTCCAAGCCTCCACAGTGTGCCTGGGGGCAGGTCCCCAGCAGGTAGACACACACAGGAGGACTGCTCCGAGCCTCAGATGCGGCTGGGGGCAGGTCCCCAGTGGCCACACACACACATACACACACACACACACAAAAGGCGCCTGGCAGACTGGGGCCATCATAGGACATCCACTGAGGGGTCTCAGACTGTCAGAGGGCACAGGCCGGGCTGAGGAACTCCCTCCACCCCGAGTGCACAAATTTTTGTGCACCGGGCTCCTAGTGTTGAATAAGAGTGATGAAAGCAGACACCCCCATCTTCTTAGGGGAAATGGTTTTAGTTTTTGCCCATTGAGTATGATGTTGGCTGTAGGTTTGTCATATATGGCTTTTATTAGGTTGAAGTATGGTTTCTGCATTCCCACTTTGCTTAGAGTTTTTATTAGAAATAAGTGTTGGATTTTGTTGAATGCTTTTTTTGTGTCAATTGATATGATCATTTCAATTTTGTCTTCCAATTTGTTTATGTGATGTATCACGTTTATTGATTTGTGAATATTGTACCTTTCTTGCATCCCCAAAATAAAACTTACTTGGTCATAGTGTATGATCTTTTTAATGTATTGCTGGATTTTATTTGCTAATAATTTGTTGTTGATTTTAGCATCTATGTTCATCAGGGATAATGGCCTGTAATTCTCTTTCTTTGTAGTGTCTTTATTTGGTTTTGGAATTAGGATAATGCTGGCCTCATAAGAAGAGCTTGGAAATGTTCTTTCCTCTTGGATTTTTTGGAATAATTTTAGGAGGATAGGTGTTAGTTCTTCTTTGAATGTTTGGTAAAACTCCCCTGTGAAGCCATCCAGATGAGACTTTTGTTTGCTGCTAGTTTTTTTACTTTTTATTTTCTATCACTGCTTCAATTTCATCAGTTGTTTATGTTTCAAGTTTTCTGATTCTTTCTGATTGAGTTTTGGAAGATGGTATTTTTCTAGAAATATGTCCATCTCATCAAGGTTGTTTAGTTTGTTGGAATATAATCTTTCATAGTACTTGTCTTTTTTTTTTTTTTTTCAATCCTTTGCGTTTTTATGGGGTCAGTTGTTACTTTGCCTCTTTCATTTTTGATTTTGTTTATTTAGGTTCTCTCTTTTTGTTTCTTGATGAGTCTGGCCAAAGGTTCATCAATCTTTTTTATGTTTTCAAAGAATCAGCTCTTGGTTTCATCAATCTTTTGTATTGCTTTTTAGTCTCTATGTCATTTATATCCACTCTTATCTTTATTATTTCCTTCCTTCTACTTACTGTAGATTTTTCTTATTGTTATCTTTCTAATTCTTTAAGTTGTAGGGTTAGATAGTTTATTAGATTTTTGTTTGTTTGTGTTTGTTTTTTTCTTGAGATAGGCCTATAGGGCTATGTATTTCCCGCCCAATACTGCTTTCACTGTGTCCCAGAGGTTTAGGGAAGTTATGTGTTTATTTTCACTTGTTTCCAGGAAGTTTTTCAGTTCTTTCTTGATCTCTTTGGTAAGCCATTCATTGCTTAAAATTATTCTATTTAGCCTCCATGTGTTTGAAAGTTTCTGAGTTTTGTTATTGTAGTTGATTTATAATTTCATGCTATTGTGATCTGAGAAGATGCTTGATATGATTTCAATCTTCTTTTATAAAATACTAGGGGCCCGGTGCACAAAAATTTGTGCACTGGGGGGGTGAGGGTGGGGGTCCCTCAGCCCGGCCTGTGCCCCCAGTGAGGGGCTGAGAGCCATTAGTGCAGGCCTGGACGTTTCCCACTGGAGGGCCCACGATTGCACATGCTTGGTGGGCCCACACCGCTGAGGGGACACACCTGGCGCAGAGTTGGGTGGCAAGCCAGAGGCGGACGCTGGTGCAGAATCCCTCGGTGGGGCCCTGCTGCTGAGCAAACACACCCGGGGTGGAGATGGGCAGTGGACTGGCTTCAGATTCTCTGCACTGTGCAGCAGACGCTCCCGCCCACCCTCTGGAGGCCCCTGGGGGGCGGATGAAGGTAGCGGACCCTGGACCGGTGTTCCTGGACACCCTGTGGAGGCCCCCAGGGCAGAGCCAGGCAGTGGATCCAGGACAGGCGTTCCTGGATGTCCCGCAGAGGCCCCCGGGGGGCAAAGCCAGGCAGCAGACCCAGGACGGCTGCTCCTGCACACCCTGCAAAGGCCCCATGCTCCTGCATGCCCCGGGGAGGCCCCCAGGGGGTGGAGCCAGGCAGTGGACCCGGGACAGCTGCTCCTGGACACCCCGAGAAGGCCCCAGGCCAGACCTCCCCTCCTACTGAGCTGACACACCTGGCACAGTTATGCCGGCCGGCTATGGAGGCTCCCAGTGCAGAGCCACCCTGCCAGCCTCCATCTTGGATGGGTTAATTTGCATACAGCCGCTCTGATTGGCTGGTGGGTGTGGCCGTGAGTAGAGGCTCAGCCAGCCTAGGCAGGCAGTTGCAACAGTTTGCTCTAGTTCCATGGCTGTTGGCCTCCATCTTGGCTGGGTTAATTTGCATACAGCCGCTCTGATTGGCTGGTGGTAACGGTCAAATTTACATGTTTCTCTTTTATTATATTAGATATTTTATTGATTTCAGAGAAGAAGGGAGAGGGAGAGAGAGAGAAACATCAATGATGAGAAAGAATCATTGATCAGCTGCCTCCTGCATGCTCCCTACTGGGGATCAAGCTTGCAACCCAGGCATGTAACCTTGATCAGAATTGAACCCAAGGTCCTCAGTTCACAGGTCAATACTCTGTCCACTGAGCAAAACTGGCGAAGGCTGATTTCAATCTTCTTGAACTTGTAGAGACTTAGTTTGTGTCCTAACATGTGCTCTACCTTTGAAAATGTCCCATGTGCACTTAAGAAGAAGGTATATTCTGTAGCTTTGGGGTGAAATGTTCTGTAAATGTCAATTAATTCTACCTGATCTAGAGTGTCATTTAGAATCACTGTTTTCTTGCTAATTTTTTTTTTTGGAAGATCTATCCAGTGACATCAGTAGGTGTTAAAGTTCCCTACTATTCTAATTGTATTGCTGTCCATCTTTCCCTTAAAATCTTCTGGAAGTTATATATATATATATATATATATATATATATATATATATATATATATATATATATATATATATATTTATATACTAGAAGCCCGGTGCACAAAAATTTGTGCACTTGGGGGAATGTCCCTCAGCCCACCCTGTGCTCTCTCGCAGACTGGGACCCCTCAGGGGATGTCCACTTGCTAGCGGGGAGCAGGCCTAAGCTGCAGTCAGACATCCTTAGTGCTGCTGAGGAGGCAGGAGAGGCTCCCACCACCACCGCTGTATTGGCAGCCATCTCCCTGGCTTGTGGCTGAGCAGAGCTCCCCCTGTGGGAGTGCCCTGACCAAAAGGGCAGCTCCTGCATTGAGCGTCTGCCCCCTGGTGGTCAGTGTGTGTCATAGTGACCAGTCATTCCCATTCATTTTGCTGTTAGGGTCAATTTGCATATTATCCTTTTATTGTATAGGATTATATAGGATAGAGGCCTGGTGCATGGGTTGGGGTTTATTGTGAAGGGTGTCCTGGATCAGGGTGGGGTTCCCACTGGGGTTCCTGGCCAGCCTGGGTGAGGGGCTGATGGCTGTTTGCAGTCTAGCCACAGCCCCTTCAAGGTGAGTGCCCCCCCCCTGGGTGCCCAGCCAGCCTGGGTGAGGGGCTGATGGCTGTTTGTAGACTGACCACAGCTCCCATTGACCCAACGTCCCATCGAGGCTGGCTGGAATTAAGTTTCTGGGGTTTATTTATCTTCTATAGTTGAAACATTGTTGCCTTGAGCAGAAGCCAGAGCCTGTCTAGGCAGGCAGTTTCCTTGATCACTGGTGAAATGAAGCATCCTGTTTGCTTTAGCACTGTGGCTGCCAGATGCCATTTTGGCTGGGTTAATTTGCATACAGTTGCTCTGATTGGTTGGTGGGCATGGCTTGGCTGGTGGGCATGGTTTAGGTGTAATGGAGTGAGGGTCAATTTGCATATTACTCTTTTATTAGATCATATACTAGAGACCTGGTGCACAAAATTTGTGCACTTGGCAAGGGGGGGTCCCTCAGCCCGGCAAGCACCCTTTCGCAATCTGGGAGCCCTCAGGGGATGTCCAGCAGTAGGACATCCTTAGTGCTGCATGGAGGTGGGACAGGCTTCTGCCACCACCACTGTGCTCACCAGCCATGAACCCAGCTTCTAGCTGAGCAGTGCTCCCACTGTGGGAGTGCACTGACCATCAGAAGGCAGCTCCTGCATTAAGCATCTGCCCCCTGGTGGTCAGTGCACATTATAGCAACCAGTCGTTCTGCTGTACAGTCAATTTGCATATTAGCCTCATATTGTGTAGGGTGGGTAATATACTAATTAGACCAGGAGACCTTCTGGACATTCTTCTGGACAAAGCCATGGTGGCGGGGCTGAGACAGAGGCAATTAGGGGTGATCAGGCTGGCAGGGGAGGGCTATTGGAGGCGAGTAGGCCGGTGGGGGTGGTGAGAAAGTTGAGGGTGACCAGACTGGCAAAGGTGGGCAGATGGGGGCAAGCAGACTGGTGGGGGGGCAAAGTTTGGGGTGAGTAGACTGACAGTTGGGAGCAGTTGGGAGTGATCAGGCTGGCAGGGGGCAGTTAGGGGCTAGCAGGCCAGTGTGTGGGAGGGCAGTTGTGGGAGAGCAGGCCAGCAGGGAAAGCAGTTAGGGGTGAGCAGGCCAGCAAGAGAGGGACTTGAGGGCAATCAGGCCGGCAGGCTGAGTGATTGGGGCAACCGGGCAGGCAGACAGGTGAGCTGAATTCCAAAGTGCGGGGAGCACCAGGAATGCTGGTGGAAATAGAACTCCTAGACAGTAGAGCAAGGTGAGCCTGGAGCTAGTTACTGCTGCGGTGGGGGATGGAGGGAAAGCAAAGGTGAGAGACCTAAGAAAAATCAGAGTGTCTAGGAAACATTAAAGGGAAGATATTCTAAAACTTCCAGGAAATCTCCACCAATGAAGCAAAGAGAAAAAAAAAATGCCTCTATTATCCTGTGAGCAACAAACCAAACTGAGTTGGGGTCTCAGACAATTCGCTCATATGATTGCAAAGACAGACAGAGACTCCTGGATTGGAGAGGGCTCCTGTGAGGGCTCCCAGACTGGAGAGGGTGCAGGTCAGGCTGAGGGACCACCACAGCCTCCAGTGTACAAATGCCATGCACTATCTAATCTAATAAAAGAGTAATATGCAGCTCTAACTGCTTTGGCTCAGTGGATAGAGTGTCAGCCTACAGACTGAAAGGTTCCAGGTTTGATTCTGGTCAAGGGCATGTACCTTGGTTGTGGGCACATTCCCAGTGTGGGGTGTGCAGGAGGCAGCTGATCGATGTTCATATTTCATCGATGTTTCTAGCTCTCTGTCTCTCTCCCTCCCTCTCTGTAGAAAAAATAAAAAAAAATATTTAAAAAATAATATGCAAATTAACCATCACTCTGAGACACACAAGCCACGCCCACCAGCCAAGCCATGCCCACCAGCCAATCAAAGCATCTGTATGCAAATTAACCCATCCAAGATGGCCACTAGCAGCCATGGGGCTAGAGCAAACAGGAGGCTACCAGTGATGGAATTGAAACTGCCTGCCTAGGCTGGGTGGGCCTCTGCTCAAGGCAACAATGTTTCAATTATAGAAGATAAATAAACCCCAGAAACCTGATTCCAGCCAGCTTCGCTGGGACCTTGGGTCAATGTGAGCTGTGGGCAGCCTGAAAACGGTGCTCAGCCCCTCACCCAGGCTGGCCAGGCACCCCAGTAGGGACCTGAACCTTAAAAGAACTGTGGGCAGCCTGAAAACGGCCCTCAGCCCCTCACCCAGGCTGGCCACACCCCCATTGGGTGAGGATTCTCACTGGGGGGGCTTGGCCAGCCTGCAAACAGCCATTAGCCTCTCATCCAGGCTAACCAGGTACACCAGCAGGTGGACATCCCTTGAGGGGTCCCAGACTGTGAAAGGGCACAGGCCGGGATGAGGGACCCCCCGAGTGTACAAATTTTGTGCACTAGGACTCCAATATATATATGATCTAATAAAAGAGAAACATGCAAACTGGTGTCACTCAGCTACATCCCAAGCTATGCCCACCACCCAATCAGAGCCACTATATGCAAATCAATCCAACCAAGATGGCAGCTGGCAGCCATGGAGCTAGATCAAGCAGGAGGCTTGGTTGCCCCAGTGATGGAGGCATCCAGGGCTTCCTGCCTGCCCTGGCTGGCTATGGCCTCTGCTCAAGGCAACAAAGTTTCAATTATAGAAGATAAATAAACCCAGTACCTGCTTCCAGCCAGCCTTGTTGGGAGCTGGGGTCGGTGGGGGCCATGGCCAGTCTGCAAACAGCCATCATCCCCTCACCCAGACTGGCCAGGCACCCCAGCTGGGACCCCCACCCTGAAGGGGCTGTGGTCAGCCTGCAAACAGCCATCAGCCCCTCACCCAGGCTGCCCACACTTGCATGGGGTGAGGGTTCCCGCTGGGGGGCTTGGCCAGCCTGCAAACAGCCATCACTCCCTCACCCAGACTGGTCAGGCACCCCAGCAGTACCCCTCTCCCTGAAGGTGGTGTGGCCAGCTTGAAAATGGCCCTCAGCCCCTCGCCCAGGCTGGCCAGGCACTCCAGCGGGGACTCTCACCCTGAAGGAGTGTGGCCAGTCTGAAAATGGCCCTCAGCCCTTCAACCAGGCTGGCCAGGAACCCCAGCAGGACCCCCACCCTGATCTGGGACACCCTTCAGGGCAAACCAGCTGGCCCCCACCAGGCCTCTATCCTATATAATAAAAGGGTAATATGCAAATGGACCCTAACAGCAGAACCACTGGGAATGACTAGTCACTATGATACACACTGACCACCAGGGGGCAGACACTCAATGCAGGAGCTGCCTCCTGATGGTCAGTGTGCTCCCATAGGCGGAGCTCTGCTCAGCCACAAGCCAGGCTGCCAGCTGCCAGCACAGCGGTGGTGGTAGGAGACTCTCCTGCCTCCTCAGCAGTGCTAAGGATGTCCGACTGCAGCTTAATCCTTCTCCCCGCTGGCAAGTGGACTTCCCCCAAGGGCTCCCAGGGTGCAAGAGGGATGTCTGACTGCCAGCTTAGGCCCAATCCCCTGAGGAGTGGGCCTAAGCCAGGAGGTGGACATTCCCCAAGGGTCCCAGACTGCAAGAGGGCACGGGCCAGGTTGAGGAACCTCCCCGAGTGCACAGATTTTTGTGTACCAGGTCTCTAATATATATACTGGAGGCCTGGTGCATCAATTTGTGCACAGGTGTTGTCCCTTAGCCTAGCTGGCAATTGGGGCCAATCAGAGCCAGTGTGCCTGGGGGATGGATCATGTGAGCTTGGCCAGTGTGGGACTGCACTGATCACCAGGGGCAGCTCCTGGTTGAGTATCTGCCCCCTGGTGGTAAGTGCATCATCATAGTGACCAGCCAACTGGTCCAGTGGTCTACCAATTATAACCATAGCTTAAGCTTTTATATATATAGGTGTATGCATTTGGGTGCTTCTATATTGTGTGTATCAGAGTTATATCCTCTTGTATCTATCCCTTTAGTATTATGAAATGGCCTTCATTGTCTTTTGTGAAGCTTCTCTATGAAGTCTATTTTGTCGGATATGAGTATTGCTACCACAGCTTTTTTTTTTTTTCATTTCCATTTGCCTGGAAAATTGTTCTCTATCCCATTACTTTCATTCTGTGTGAGTCTTTTGTTCTGAGCTGGGTCTCTTGTAGACAGTGTGACAGCATATCTATCTCTATCTCTATCTCTATCTCTATCTCTATCTCTATCTCTATCTCTATCTCTATCTCTATCTATATCTATATCTATATCTATATATACTTGAGGCCCTGCACGAAATTCGTGCATGGAGTGGGAGTGGGGGGTGGTGGTCATGTCCCCCAGCCCAACCTGCAACCTTTCCAATCTGGGACCCCTTGAGGGATGTCTGACTGCCTGTTTATGCCTGATCGCACCAGTGGGATTGGGCCTAAATGGGCAGTCGGACATCCCTTTCACAATCCAGGACTGCTGGCTCCCAACGTCTTGCCTGTTGATTGCCCCTAACCATTCCCCTGCCAACCAAATCAACACCTAACTGCCCCTGTGCTGACCTGATTGCCCCTAACTGCCCTCCCCCTGCCAGGATGGTCCCCCTAACTGTCCTCCCCTGTAGATCTTGGTCCCCCCAAACTGCCCTCCTCTGCCAGCCTGGTCCCCCCCAACTGTCCTCCTCTGCAGGCCTGGGTACCCCCAACTGTCCTCACCTACAGGCCTGGGTCCCCCACAACTGTTCTCTGTTGCTGCCTCTAAGATTCTTTCTTTGTCTTTAATGTTTGTCATTTTAATTATGATGTGCCTAGGCACGGTTTTTTTGTGGTTCATCTTTGTTGGAAATTTCTGTGTTTCCTGAACTTGAGTGCCTTTTTTCTTCACCAGGTTAGGAAAATTTTCTGCCACTATTTCTTCAAAAAGGTTCTCTATTCCTTGCTTGTATTCTTCTCCTTTGGTACCCCTATGATCAGACTTTGTTACATTTCATGTTGTCCTAAAACTCCCTTAAACTCTCCTCCTGCTTTTTAATTTAGTTTTTGATTTACTCTTCTGAATGGGTGTATTTATTTCTACTTTGTCTCCTAATTCATTGATTCAGTCCTCAGCTTATTCTAGTCTACTGTTGAATCCTTCTAAGGTGTTCTTTATGTCAGCTATGTTGTTTCTAATTTCCAATTGATTCTTATTCATTGTTTCAACCTCTCTTTTCGTGTTGGGATAGCTCTCATTAAGTCTCATTTTATCTCATTATGTTCCTTATATTTCTCATTAATTCCCTTGTTAATTGAGTAGCCTTATTACCATTACTCTGAATTCTTTACTGACAAATTATTTGCCTCTATTTCATTTAATTTATTTTCTTCCATTTGGGGGTTGTTTCTTGTCTCCCCGTTTTTCCTGTCCCTTTATTTTTGTTTCTACATATTAGATCAAACTGCTATGCCTCCCAGAATTTGTGGGTCTGATGTAGTAGGTGTTTTGTGGGACCTAGTGGTGCAGTCTCTTAGATCTCCTGAGCTGAGTGTTCTAGGTAAGTCTCTCGCTTGAATTATTTTTGTTCTCCTGTTGTAGTTGTGTCTTGAATGTTATTGTCCTATTTGTGGATGGAGTCCCCTCTCAGGTTGGCTGACTATGTGGCTCAACCCCAACCACATTGTGCAAGCTGTTGTGGAGGTGCTTGCTGGCAGAACAGGGGAAAATACAACACAACAAAATGTGAAACAAAATAAACAAAACTAAAACCTACACAAGACTCCCTACAGTACAGCAAAACAAAAGCACCCACAAGAGAAGAGAGAATTAGGAAAGATAAAAGAGAACAAGAATTGTAGAAGATAAGAAATAAAAAATGTGAGGAGAAAAAGAAAACATACACATGAACAAAAACAACCCACACTAACAACAACAAAACAAAACAAAACAAAACAGACTAAAGACCAAAAAAAGGGGTGAGAAAAAGGAATATATGGGTACAGAGATGAAAGAAAGAAAATGAGAATTGTTTCATTTATATATCTAATTTACTCTTCCCTTTCTTTACATAATCTTTTCCCCCTCTTTCCTTTCTTTCTTTCTTTTCTTTCCCCCCTCATATCTCATCTTTTTCTCCTTTTCTTATTTTTAGTCTATCTGCTTTCTCCTCTATTTTCCTTTTCAACAATTCTTTTCTTTCCTTTCCTTTTCTTTTTTTCCTTCTTTATTTTAAACCATCTTCTTTCCCCTATTCCCTCAATTCTTTATTCTTATTTTCTTTATTTCAGCTCTGAAACTATTTTGATAGCAAATAACCACCAGCTCTTCAGCCTGCTGAAAAATAATAATTAAATGTGAGGAAAGTATAAACAAACAAACAACCAAAACAACAAAAACCCTTGACATTTGTCTAGTTTCACTCTCCCTCAGATGCAGATGGACCTGTATGGAATTATTCTTATTTACTATGGACTACAGTCTGAGGGAAGGTGTGTGTCACAGTTCTAGGTGTTCTGAACCACAAAAACTTTCCATACAACCAATCACTTTATGTTCTTATCAAAAACATGGTTTACATTGTCAGCTCAGACTTTGAGACTCCTACTGCAAAGGCCTAGCTATCTTAAGGTCATTTAAGTTCCTTCCAAGAAATCAAGATGTATATGAATTTGAATTAATTATTTTCCAACACATTGTGACCTCTTTTTTTTTTTAGTTTATATGATCAACTCCTTTAGTTATGTTCCTGGATATATCTGGTATGCTTCCAACCAAAGGCAGCTTCTTATGTGCTTCAGATCTTTATATAGATCCAATGGTGTGGTGTCTTTTTTCTCTGCTCTAGATTTCTCTTGGAGATGAAATATTAGCATAGATGGAGGTCTTAGGTTAAAACTTTTGTCATATGGTAATTTGAACTCAAGAAATTATTTCACTGAGATGATGCTGGGAGTGTAAGGAGTAAGTGGTATTGGGAATGAGGGTGTTGGCATCATTGTATTGAATGTGGAAGTAAGGGCAGCCTGTGGAGTGTGAGCTGGTTGGGAAATTCTCAAAGTTCCAATATCTGGGTAAATCTTCCAGGTCTGAGTGAGTAGAGATTGATAGGCTTTGTACTTTACTAAGATGTAATCATATAAAACCCACATGTTTTAAATTTGCCATTCTATAAGAGTGATAAAATCCAAATTATCACAAACATTGTCTGCAGACATTTTCTGAGCACTTGTTGTGCCAGGTAAGGAAAATAACAAGGAAATAAATGATGCTTTCTGTGTATAAAGGGGATCATGATTTACATTTGGAGGCTAGATCAAAATTATGAAACTTATGAGAAATTATCACACAATAAAGAGCAATCTATAGTAAGTCCTAAACAATCACACAAGTCCAATGGTTCTCAAATAATGTGCATCAGAATCAGTCGTTAACTTACGAAAGTATAGCTTCTAGGCTTTGTTCCTGGAGACTTTCAGTCTGGGCTTTTGCAACTGGGTCTTTTAACAAGCCCCAAGCCCAATAAAGAACAGTTGGCGAAAATGGTAATTAGGGAAAGAAGAAGATTGCTATGGGCTGGACCTCATGAAGACTCAGCGCTGAGGACAAGGCGGGGGAGGCAAGTTTATGGAGTGAAGGCAGACAACCAGGGATTTTAACTGGAGGAAATATTCACTGGGTGAATACCTGGAGGACTGTAGATTAATTCTGCCTGTGAGAGAGGGAAGATAAGACTGGTTTAATTCTTTCAAACAAGGGACTGGATGGAGAAAAGTGATGTCTTAGAGAGGCAAATGTAGGTTTTGGGTCTTCATTTAGACACTCAGCTAATGAAGACCCTTAGGAAAAGGACGGAGGGTGTTGGTGCCCATGTTCTTTTATTTACAAATATATTTTTATAGATTTTAGAGAGGAAGGGAGAGGGAGAGAGAGATAGAAACATCAATGATGAGAGAGAATCATTGGCTGCCACATGCACCACACTGGGGATTGAGCCTACAACACAAGCATGTGTCCTGAACGGGAATCAAACCATGATCTCCCAGTTCATAGGTCATTGCTCAATCACTGAGCCATGCCAGCCAGGTAATGACTATATTCTTTCCCCTCCTTATCTGCTTAGAAAAATAACTGATTCCTAGCACAATGCTCGATGCATTTTAAATAAAACACTAAGAATAGCCCATTAATTTATGTCCCCAAAAGGAACCCACTCACCCAGAAGAAGCCTGAAAAATGATCATGTAAAATGTTATGCTTTTAAGAAGTCCCTTATATCTCTCAGACAGTCAATATTGTCTATTGTCAGTTCCTATCTTCTGTCTTTACTTTAAGCTATTTATAATTCTATTTAGTTGAAGCTTAGGCAAAGACATGACAGCCCAGAAAGCTAGAGTTATCAGAGACTCATTTATTATGTTCTCTAAATCATCTTTTCATGATACCCACTCTGGACTTGGTGGTTTTTCACTTGCATCTCCCTCCTTCAAAGCCTTTCGAGTACAAGGTCCTGCTTTTTCCAATGTTTCCACTCATGTGTGTTTTTAAAATATATTTTTATTTTAGAGAGTAAGGAAGAGGGAGAGAGAGATAGAAACATCAGTGATGAGAGAGAATCATTGAGCGGCTGCCTCCTGCACTTACCCTACTGAGGATTGAGCCTGCAACCTGGGTATGTGCCCTTGACTAGAATTGAACCCGGGACCCTTTAGTCTGCAGGCTGATGCTCTATACACTGAGCCAACTAGCTAGGGTCCACACATGATCTATTGACGGTATGTTTTTCTCCACTGGTCTTCCTTCCTGCTTCTGTTCTTTTTTAATGGAAGAGGGGAAAGTGAGGAATTGGAGGAGGAAAAAGAGATGGCTTGTTCTGGTTTTACTTCTCTCTCAACCTCCTACCATTCTGTGTGCATTCTATATCTTGCACACTCCTGCTAGTTTAATTTTCCTTAAACACCATGCACAGAGTTGTGGGAGAGCTGAGACAGGTGTATGTTGATACAAAGATAAACTGACTGTGTCTTGAAAGATAAAGTTAGAGAATATGGAGAGGTACTGGGGAAAAGGGGAAGTGCTGAGAAAGTGATGGTAAGCCACGATAATAAAAACAAGAACAGCAGCACTAATAACAACTACTATGTATTAAGTTCCTGATAGGTGCCAGGCAGGGTAATAACGTGAGTCATTTAATATTCACAATGCTCTTTTATTTGTTGGTTGTTTCATTATTTGTAAAAGAGGCATAGTAAGACTCAAAGAGGTTACACATATATCTCAACATCATACTGCTGGTATGAGGAACAGCTGGAATTTAAACTTTATCTTTTTTTTACTGCATCATGGAGAAGTAAGCAGGATTTTTAATAAAGAAGATTTAAGCTCAAGATAGTATATTTTTAAGAGAAAATTTCCAAGCTATAAGTATTTTGAAATCTAGATAATTTTACATATCCATATATTCACACTTACATATATGCACAAATACACAAATCAAGAGTAAAAGTTATATATTTAGTTCAGTAATATTCTTTTATTTTACCTGATAATCTCTGAGTTGGAAGGAGCCACAGGTAAGTCCAATGGAGGAATTTCTTTCCAATATTTCTCATTCTACCTCTTCTCATATATTTTCAGAGAAAGGGGAACTTGCCACCACAGAGATAGTCTGTTCCATTGTTGGACAGCTAAGACTTCTATGTAATTCCTTCTTTTAGGGTGCTTTTGACAATGATCTCAGAGTTGTCCAACTATTCCTGCCTTCATAAGTTGCACAAAATATGTCAACTATTTGTTTCACTGGATAGTCTTTGTGTGTATGTGTTGTTAAGAATTTTCACAGACACACAAATGCATACCACCATACATGCACACACAGAGCCTTAAAATCCCCTCTTTTCCAGCTAAAACAACCCTAACTCTTGCAATTATGACTCATCCCATATAATGAAGAGCTAATATGCAAATGGTTGTCACGCCCTCATGCCATCATGCCATAACACTCAGACACTCAATACTGGAGAAAGAGGATTGGAGACCAGCCAGGCACAAATGAGCTTGAGAGAGAGAAATGGGGCTCAGCCAGGCTGTGGCCCGGGAGAGGGACAAGCTCTATGCCCTGTGGTCCCAGACACCGGTGGCTGGGGCTGCAGCCCGGGAGAGGGACAGGCCACCCACCTGTGGTCCCAAGTGCCTGTGGCTGCGGCCCTGGAAAAACCACTCACCCAAGGTCCCCTGCAGTTGTGGCCAGCCTGGGTGAAGCTGGCTCAGGTCCTGGGTGCCTGTGGCTAGCCAGAGGGAGGGAAGCCCAAGTCCTGGGTGCCTGCTGCTGGCCAGAGGAAGGAATCCTGGGTCCCGGGTGTGGGGTGAGGCAGAGGCAGTTAGGGGAGATCAGGCCAACAGGGGAGCAATTAGGGGTGATCATGCCAGTAGGGGAGCAGTTAGGGGTGATCAGGCAAGCAGGCAGAGGTGTTAGGCACGATCAGGCAGGCAGGCAGGCAGGCAAGTGTTTAGGAGCCAGCAGTCCTAGATTGCAAGAGGCAGTCGGACATCCCCCAAAGGTTCTCAGATTGGAGAGGGTGCAAGCCGGGCTGAGGGACTGCCCCTCCCATGAATGAATTTCATGCATGGGGCCTCTACTATGACATAATTTTCATCTTATCATCCTTTTGACCAAACGTGGGCATAAAATTCAGTATAGAACTCAAGGATATGTTCAGACCAGCACACCTAGAGAGAGACTTTCCTTTTCTATTACTAAGCACCATGCTTTTGTTGAGACAGCCTAAGGTCCATTAGCATTTTGCAACCCAGTGGTACTGTTAATGCAATTGTGTTTGTAGTCAGACAAGACCTAAAGACTCTCAATGTAAGTTAAGAATTTAGAAGTAATTCTTTTAAATTTAATCTTGTTATTGCTCTACTGGCAAGATCTTTCTTGATTGTGATTCTTTTATTAATGTCTTTTCTCCCTAGCTTTGTTAATCTGAAATTTTTGGTAAGAATATTTTAAGTTTTGTTCACAATATATTGTTGATTATAATTAATAAGTTTAACATTTTATAATATGATCTTGTTTTATTTACAATTCTCATTAGTTGTACAAAAATGATTCCGGGGTTGTACTGAAATGTTAACCATCCTTATCTTAAAAATATCATATGACATATAATTTTTAATAGTTGGTTATATATTTTTCTGGTTTAATGAATGAATTTATTAAAGTTCTTCTACCTGAACAGACTGGCATAGTCCACATGTTTTCATTTTTAATATATGGTGTCTTTATTAGGTCCTAATTGCCATGCGTGTTGTGACTCCCTGAGGGCAGGGGAATTGTCCCTCAGGGCAGCTGGCACAATACTGCATTGATTGCTTTCCCTTTAAATTAATTTGTCCTTCATCCAGTGCTTAGGTCATGGGCTCTGTATGATTTTATCTCTTGTTCAGATCAATATTTTAAAATGATGAAAACATGATATTTTATCTATGGCCTACATTTAAATAAAGTCGGCTGACTCATTCAATCCTGTATAATAAAAGCCTCTGTGCACATCAACTGAATTGGCAGTATGGCTGGTTGCTATGATGTGCACTGGCCACCAGGAGGCAGACACTCAATGCAGGAGCTGTCCCCAGTCCGCAGGTCCCAGGCCAGCCAAGGCAGGTGTGAGCGGGGCAGTCGCTCTGCAGAAGGAGGCAACTGGCAGCAGAGGCTGGAGGTTGGGCTAGTGAGTGGGCAGCATCAGGCTGGCCAAGGTGGGTGTGAGCAGAGAGCAGGGGGCCCTGGTCACCCACTGGTCACTCCACAGATTGGCCCTGTTTGCCGGGCAGGCCTAGGGACCCTACCCATGCATGAATTTCATGCACTGGGATTCTAGTGGTAAATAATTATTCCTCAATCTGTTTAGCCAATTATTTTGATTTACTATGGTTGGTTGATAATTGTACAGTGTAAGCATAAATATAGCATAAATAATGGAATAATGTTGGTGAGAGAAGAATGTTGGTGAGCCCTTCAAGTAATGAATTATTGAGACCAACACTATATTAAAAGTTTCTACAAAAGAAGATAAAGACATGACTCATGACTTCAAGGTGCATTCAGCATAGTTGGGAGATAAGACTCTACAGAACAAAAGAATGTCAGGGTGCACTTTGAGATGTTGGTTGGCATTTGATACTTCTCAAGATTATTACATTTCTCTCTTCTGTAGAGCATTTGGTTAAAGAGATTTGAGAATGGGTTCTGGTTCCTCAAATTATAAACATTGAAACATAAACTGAAATACACACAAAAGCTATTCATATAAGGTTTTCATACATATTCCACATCTTTGTTTTACTAAGATGTAGAAACTACAGATTTTCTATAAGTCAGATAATCTTCCCTATTTCCATCTGCCTTGTCTGACACGGTGTTACTCACCTGTGTCTGAGGCTCACAGCTCTTTCTCCCACCTTGTCCCGTGCTCCCTGAGGGCCTATTCATCTAATCTTTCCTACAAAACATGATTCTTCCATTCCTTTCTCTTGGATTATTTTATCATTCTATTTAATTCTCCAAACAACAAAGTAAAAAAATTACCTTTTCTTTAAAGATAAAAAATTTAAAACTGAAAGAGAAGATTTTTTTCCAAGGTGACACAGCTAATGAGGGTTTTTAGGGAAAATATTCTCACTTCAAAGTGAAGCTCAATTCCTTGACAAAACAAGTACTAGACTTTCATTTATGTGTCTCTAGGACCTTGCAGAGATCTTGGCATGGGATGGTCACCGATGCATTTTCTTTGAATTGATTCTTATATTGGATCTTGGAAGCCTGAATTGGAGAGCCTTAGGGATCATCTAAAACCCTGTTTCAAAGAGGCAGGAACCAACCTGCTAACCTGGAAGGGTGGGTCTCAGAGACATCCTTTCAAAGTTCTACTTGTTTCTCCCCCATTCCCACACAGTCCTTCCCATGTGGTATAAATCAGAGAGCATGTCTATTTGCTATTTATTTGTTTATTTATTTATTTATTTATTTATTTTTATTTTATTGCCTTTTATTTATTTTTAAAAAATTTTTTTCACATTTTTTTAAATTACATAAAGCTTTACAAACATTAGTACATATATCTCTTTTTCTCCCTGTCCTTCCCCCAGCCTCCCCTACCCCCCAGTGTTTTGTGTCCATTAGTTATGCTTAAATGCATACACAAAAGTCCCTTGGCTGATCTGTTACCCTCCCCCCCAACGTCCCTGTCCTTGTTGCTGTAATTTGACAGTCTGTTTGATGCTGCTCTGCCTCTGTATCTATTTTTGTTCACCAGTTTATAATGGTTATTATTATCCATAGATGAGTGAGGACATGTGGTATTTTTCTTTCATTGACTGGCTTATTTCACTTAGCATTATGTTCTCCAGTTCCATCCATGCTGCTCCAAATGCTAAGAACTTCTTCCTTTTTACAGCAGCATAGTATTCCATTGTGTAGATGTACC
>PVJC01037372.1:0-17241 GCA_004026665.1 Murina feae | reverse complement strand
TGCCACTTCCAACTGTCATAGGTAGGCAGTTGGTGCCACTTCCAACTGCCATAGGCAGGCAGTTGCAATAGAACCTTTTGGTTTGCTCAGGCTCCGTGGCTGTTGGCCTCCATCTTGGCTGGGTTAATTTGCATACAGCCGCTCTGATTGGCTGGTGGTAACGGTCACATTTGCATGTTTCGCTTTTATTATAGAAGATATATATATTCACAAATATAGTTTACTATAAAAACATTTCTATTCTCCAGGTTATAAATCAATATTCATTTAATCTATTTATACAATCCTTTTATTATTTTAAAGAACTTCCTTCTCTCCTTGCAGAAGTTAGAAATTCACTTCCCAATGAAAGAGCTAAAATAAGTATCAATTATTTTACTAGAGGTTTCAAAATTGTGATTTTTCTATTTCTATCCTTTCATCAACATCTATCATTAAGAATTCTTAAACCATTTCCCTTCATTAGACAGGGCTATTTGATTATCTTCAAATTCAGTTTACAAAGAAAAAGCAGGATATATTTTTATGCTTAGTTTTGATTTTTAATTAAGGTAGTTAATGAGTTAAGTTTTGTCTTGTTTTATTAGTTCTCTCTTGCACTGTGAACTTAGGAATTTTTATATATGGAATGTCTTTCAATAAATGTTATTCATTATTATCTTTGGTAAAAATTTAAATGTTTCAAATTTCACCACCTTTGGCTATTGAGATCCTCTTCACTTTGGCTTCTATGGTCTTTTGACATCACTCATACTCTTTGATAGTATGCATTTTGGCCACCACCAAACTGCAGGTTTAACTTATCCATCCTGTCTTAAACTTAGACATAGTCATTCTCCTAGTTCTTTTATGGAAATATAATAATTAATACAGACAATAATCCAGGTAATAGGTATGCTCATGACTATAAAGTTATTATTGCTTTTCAGTGGACAAAACTAGAAAATAAGGTTGTTGGGATGTTTGTTTTTTATCAGTTTATACAAATATTTCCAATCCAAATTGAATTAAGAGATTAAAAAAAAATATCCTGTCATTCTGGATACAAAAATTCCTCATTCCCTTTAATATCTGCATTTTATTCTCAACTCAATTTTAAAGACTACTATGTCAGAGGTACTATAGTTTCTAATTTTTAATTCTTAAGGGCCAATACAATTTTGGACACTCTGATTTGACTCCTAATATAATTAAAGAAATATTATAGTGAGGTGGCATGTAATAGTATTTCACTGTAATTTGTAAAAATGTTACAACAAGAATGTTTGCAAATACTTTCACCTCTTTTTAGGTCATCTTATTTAGAACATATGATCCCTCTAGCAACCTTGTTATAGACTGAGTGTTTGTGTTTCTGCAAAATTTGTATTAAAGCCCTAACCCCCAATGTGATGGTGTTAGGAGGCAGGTCCACTGGGATGGGATTAGGTTCAGATGAAGTCATGATGGGATCTTCATGATGGGAATGGTGTTCTTATAAGAGGAAAAGTGACCAGAGCTCTCTCTCTCCCTGTCATATGAGGACACAACATGAAGGCGACTATCTGCAAGCCAGGAGAGGGACTTCACCAGGAACAACATTGGCCAGCGCCTTGAACTTAAGCTTTTCAGCTTCCATAACTGTGAGAAATGCACATCTACTATATTAGCCCTCAGTCTATGACATCTTGTTCTAGCATCCCAAGCTAAGATAAACCTTCAATCCACTGACATATTTATAGACGCTAGTGATCCACAGACTCTGATAAATGAACAGCGCAGATTCTGGGCCTAGGTTTGCTAAATTCAGAATCCTTGATCTATAGTTTATCAAACTGTGTAAACTGATACTGAGCATCAGTTTACCTTTCTGTACCTTGGTTATCTTGTCTGTGCAATGACAATAATAATCCTATACAATAAAAGGATAATATGCAAATTGACCCTAACAGCTGGATGATGTGCTATGAAGCACACTGACCACCAGGGGGCAGACATTCAACACGGGAGCTGCCCCCTGGTGCTGAGGGCTATGAGTGCAGCAGTGGTGGCGGGAGCCTCTTAGGGAGTGGGCCTAAGCCATCAGTCAGACATCGCCCAAGGGCTCTCTGACTGCAACAGGGCACAGTCAGGCTGAGGGACCCCACCCCCAGTGCATGAATTTTCATTCACCGGGCCTCTAGTAATATAATAATATGATATAAAATACTATATTATTATCATAGTAGTATAATTACAGTTGTCATAATCTGAATACTGTATAGTAGGACTTAAAAAGAATATATATATTTCTCACATGCATACATACCCTATATATATCATATATTTAAAACTACCTGGCCAATTAATAAGAATATTAATTGGATATTCTAGTTTAATGTTTCATTATATTGTTTTTATGAGTTTATCATTTATTCCGTGGCTGATATTTGAAGGGAAGCAGGTAGTACTATCTCCAAGACATAACTGAAAAAAATGTTGAAGCTATAATATAATATTATTCTTTAAATTACATATTATATATAATAAATGATATAGTATTTTTAAATGCTATAATATACATACACACATACACTCATATACATAATATATAATAATGTAATATAATAAGTGAATAAAATCAAACAAAAATATGTTGTAAATAAAGACAGACAACTAAATACAAAATAAAATAGATAATCTTTGATCTGTGATGGTTTAAATAAGGATGTATTTAAAAGGAGGAAGTTAAGTTCTAGAGGCATTTGAAAAGCTGTAATTCCATACAAAAGAAAATTCCCTGAGTTTTGACATTAATGCATGCATATTTTTATTAAGATATACATAGAGAAAAAAAGGTAGACATACATTATAATTCAGATTTGCCTACTTACAGATGGTAATGTTCTGTGTAATAATAATGCTCTCAAAACCATTTGCAAATTTGTCCAGCAACAACTCTGCCTCTAATGATGAAGTTTCCACAGTGGCAGATGGCAGAGTGAGCAGTGAAGGATGCTGCCGACCCACTAGGGTTATGTCTGCCACTAAAGAGATCTGGCTCCGAAAGCCAAAGTCTGTTGAGGTCACACTGGCTATTGCTCCATTGGAATGACTTGATTGATTACATTTGTGGTTGTTCCATAAATGGTGACCTTATAGATAGGGTCCTGGCACCTTCATTTTGTTGTAGGAAAGTGACATAGAGAAACACAGTGTCTGTAGACCATTGACATATTATAGAAACAAAGGGATAATTTATGAAACTTAAAATATATAAATTCACTGATTTCGCTGGACCCTCCTTGTGTCTGAGGGGTTAGGTGGCCTATAAAAAAACATCACAGTACTATTTTAACATCCATGTTACATTTAGGAAGAGGAAAAAAAGGCAGAACAAGATAAAGAAATATATTATTTTATGAATACTTTTTTTTAATCCAGCAAAAATGGTTGTTCTAATGACAGCATAGAAATGTAATTGAGATGCAATTATCCTTTGGGCACCTAAAATTGGCAGTTAGTGCAGATGAGAGAAAATAAATAAGTAAACTTCAGTGCCCAAGTGAACCCTTAGTATACTTTGAAGAAAATGTTACTTGCTCTATTTAGAAACTTCTAAGTGCTTTGTAGACATTACCTTTCTTCAATTTTTGTGACAACCATGAGATTTATTTGAAGATTCCATAAGGAGCCAAGCCAGTGAAGTGCTAAATCAGTGAGAGCTGCCTGTTAAATTTTCAGGAAATTTTCAAGCTACTATTAAACATACCCATTATTGAAAATTAAATCATATAAACTATCATTATATAAATTATATTTTAAGAAGGTGATAAATACTCAAAACTTACCATATCCTAATTATTTTATTACATTACTAGAGACCTGATGCATGAATTTGTGCACAGGTACAATCCCCAGGCCTAGTCTGCAATCAGGACCATCTTGCCACCACCCACCCTGGTTCCCAGTTTGCCATCTGGCAATGGGAGCCTGATGGCCAGGGAAGGGACTGAGAGGTCGGCCATTCTTGCCTGCTTGCCAGCCCCACCCCCACTGCGGGTCACCCTCTGTGTGTGGGGCAGCCGGCAGGGGAAAGGACCAAGAGGTGGTCAGTGCACCTCATAGTGAATAGTTGAGTGGTCGTTCTTGTCATTCTGCCATTATGGTCGCTGGGCTTTTATTATATAGGATACCATTATTTATGTTCTTGAGATTTTTTTACATGTATTGTTTAGTATGCATATGTTTGGAATATTATGATGTGCTACTATACATTTCTTCCCAACTCTGATGAGTGATGCTATGCTATGCAGGTAGCTTGAAATTAGCCACAGTAGAAATTTATACCATGAAAATTGGCAAATGCTGTGAATCAGGGCTCTCCCTTCCCAAGAATCAGTTTTAAATGATTGCTAGGCTACTACTATGCAAGATATCTTACTGACTTTAAACCACATTGTTCAGTAAGCCATGCTGTCTCCTTTTAAATGGTTTGAAGCATAGGTTTTTATTGTGGGCTCTGTTGACTTTGGGAGAGGGGTATGGGCATGGATATAAGCTTTCTCTGGAGAAGTGGCCAATAGCTTCTGTTAGATTCTCAGAAACTCCATAAATTAATGTTAAAGTTTTAATGTCCTCACCTTAGCAACAACAAAATTGTAATTATGTGAAGCAAAGGATATGTTAATTAACCTTATGATGGTAAAGCATTTCATAATATATATCTGCATCAAATAAAAGTAATAATATTTGGCACATATTTATTCTAAAATATTATTCATTTTTAACTGAAATTTAAAAAGGCATTTTTTAGTTTATGTGGTCTTATTACTTCATTCTTCCATCTTCCTATTCTCATTAAGAAATCTATTGGATTATTGAGCTACAGTCTGGTTCTTAAAATAATTTTGTGAATAAGACTTAATTGTGTATGAATTCAATCCCAGTTCCCTCACTTCCAAGTTATGACATTGGGAAAATTACTTAAGTTCTCCAGGTCTCAGTTTTCATGTGTGTAAAATAGGCCTTCTTAGTATTGCTAACGGGACTAAATAAGATAACATATGTAACAGTTACCGTAGTGTCTGACAGTTAGTAAGCCCATATTACATACTAGTTCTGATGATGATTATATCATCATCATGTTTTCATTGTCATAGAGCTGTGCCCTCTGAATTAGCACTGACCTTATCTCACCCTCCATTTCTCAGCATACAAGCATCCCTTTTCTCACTTCATCTACTTTTTTCTGGAATGGATTATCAAACTATTATAACAAGTTTTATATAACCCTCCAAACATTTACTGTCCTCCCCTGCCAGCCTGGTTGCCCCCAACTGCTCTCCCCTGCCAACCTGATTGCCCACAACTGCCCTCCCCTGCAGGCCATCTTGTGGTGACCATCTTGTGATGACGTTGCATGAAGGCATTGCACCATCTGGGCTTTTATTATATAAGATATTGCAAAATGGTTACCACAAAAGGCCTAGTTAACACCTCCATCACCCCATACAATTACCATTTGTTTTTGTGGTGAGAATATTTAAGATACTCTCCTAGCAATTTTCAAGTGTATAATCCAGTTTTGTTAAATAGTCACTAGGTAGTACATTAGATCCTCCTGGTTTTTATGTCGATGTGGCCTGAGCTCATTTATGCTAGGGGATCAGAGCCAACTCATCCCTAACTTTGCTAGCACTGGCTAGAGAGTTGGCTTTATTGAGTTTGAATTCTGCCCAAAGCTGTGGTAGGGCCTTTTGCACAAGTTTTTCATTTAATCCTCATAATAATTCTGTAACTAATACTATTGACATTTTATAGATGTGGAAAAGGAAACCTGAGTGGTAAAAGAAGCAAAAACAGCAGATATTTGAATTTGGATATTGGTAGGAAATTCTCCATACATAGGTGATTATAATAATTTAATTGATATGGTATTCTTGAGGTTTTTCTTTTTCTCTAAGAATGTTCATATACACACTCTCATATATCCTTACAACCACCCTATAACTTGAGAAAAGTAATTATTATAAAAGTAATTATTTTCTCCATTATCCTATCTAATAAAAGAGTAATATGCAAATTAACCATCACTCTGGGACAAAAATAGCGGTGCCTATAGCAGTGGGGCAGGACGCTGGCAGCATTACCCTGGCAATGGGAGCCCAGCAGGCAATCAGATCACAGGCAGCACCCAGCAGGTAGGTCACCATGATGACCCCTGAGCAGACAAGCGGGGGCCACAGGTGGCACCGAGCAGGGTCTCCTGGGCCCAGCTGTGGAGGAGGGGGAGCCAGCAATGGGGACCCCACAGCTGCCGCCTTGGTGGGACCTCGGTCGGGGCGGCAGCTGTGTACAAGGGGACGAGAGGACGTGGCGAGCCAGACCCATCAGGGAACCCCCAGTAGTTGCCCTGGCCGAGCTCCAGCCAGGATGGTGACTGTGAACCTGGGGACGAGGGGGTGTGGCGAGCCAGACCCATAGGGGAACCCCTAGCCGCCACCTTGGCCTAGGCCCAGCTGGGGCAGCAGCTGCGGATGAGGGGACCCCACAGGCAGCACCCAGCAGGGCCTGCTTGCCCACCCCCATGGTGTGGAGCAGACAGGCCTGGCAGAGAGCAGAGAACCACGTGGAGTGGGTCTAAGCCATTAGTAGCACATCTCCTGAGGGCTTCCGAATTGGATAAAGTGCAGGTCCAAGTGAGGGACCTCCCTGCCTGCCCTCCCCCTCCCCCAGCTACCCGTGCATGAATTTTGTGCACTGGACCCCTAGTATAGTCAATAAAACTGAGACACAGGGTGGTTAATTGGTTTGCTCAGAATTGTGCAGAATTAGAGTTATTATTAGGACAGAACCCTCTTATTCAATGTCCTCAATTTTTCCTGCTGCACCAGCAAGGGCAAATAGCTTTCATCACACATGAAAATATTGATCAATTGGCCTTGGCTACCTAGAGTACCATGTTAGTACAAATTCTGAGGCCATATTTAGGTTCAACAGAAAAGAATGCTATGGCCAATTAACAATATCTGCCTTGGGCATGAGAGGTGAGGACAATAATGGTGACCTGAGGGAAAGGTATTGAACAGGTTAGTCGAGGAAAGGATGAAATGCCCAACATAATAAACTGCCAGACTTCAAAGTTCCCAAGCTAGGCAGTTCTAAGGATTCTTTATTGAAAACTCCAAAGTGATAATGCTGTATAATTTAATTGCCCCAAAGAACATTACTTTAAGTCACCATTTAATTTTCTTCCACTGCAATTTGTTTTTCTTCCAGAAATACATTTTTAGTTGATAAGATTTAGTTTAAATGTTCTTCTCACTCATGGCCTATTCTGACAAAATGGTGGGTCTATAGAAGTGGCAATTTTTGAGTATGGACTTACAGAAAAAACAGGTCCTTGTGTGTGTCTCCTGCCCTTCAAGCAAGTAACTTTAAATTCATGGAAAGTAGATTGAATAAATGTTAAACTTGTGTAGATTATATACACACTTTTTAATGCTTGTCATTTAATAACAAGCAATTATCACCAATCCTAGGGGGCTGCATTATAAAAATTGGCCTCCTTCCTTAACCCAACCAAATATATACAATCCACATCAGAAATTAACTGAAATATTAATAATATAGAATAGTGATTATTTAGTTATTTATTTACTTACTAGTGGCCCAGTGCACAAAATTTGTTCCCGGGGGTGGGGGAAGGTCCCCCAGCCTGGCCTTTGTCCTGTCATGGTGCAGGAGCCCTGCAATCCATCACCCCAGAGGTAGGCCCCACCCACCCATCCAGGGATCCTCGATGGATTGCGAGGTAGGCCGGAGCTGGGGGAGGCCTTAGAACCCATGCCTGGGCCCACGGCTGAGGGGCATCTCCATGTGCCTCTGGACCCCGAGGCCAGCATAGGGGGGCAGGGATGTGAGCCTCACATCCCAGGGCCCATGTCTCTGGGCCGGCACAGTAGGTGGGGACCCAAGCTTCACACTTTGGGGCCTGTTGCCGGGATTGGGGCACGAGCCTCATGTCTCCGGGCCAGCACAGGGAGTGGGGACACAGCCTGCTGATCGGTCATTACGTATATGCATATTATCCTATTATTAGATAGATATTGGTAGTAAAAACTTCCTATTCAAATATAGTCTTTCATGGAATCCCAGTGTATAAATGGGAAAATGGGAAGGTCCTGGAGCCCTGACCATTCTCAGCCTCATGTCTGAGAACTTTAGGTCAGCAGGACACAGATTGTAAACCACGGATCTAAGACATTTTTGTTTAGCAGAATCTGAACAATGACTAATTTTATCCCTTTAAAGGTCTCTGAATTTAGCCCAATGTTCATTTTCTTCTCTATATACATGGAAATAATTCACACATAACAGGAAAACCACAGGATAAGAAATCAAGACACTACATTCTGGCTGTAACAGTGTGTGAATGGAACCAAGTTACTTCATGGCTCTAGAATTCTTTTTCTTTATCTACTTACGGAAAATTTGGAATATATACTTCATTGATCTGTTTAGCAAAGATCTACAATATCAAAATACAATGGGCCAGCACAAACTGCAGACCTCTATATTTCTCTAATATTTTAGGAGTTAGTGTCTGCATATATGGAGATCATTGTAGTCACAAATATTATTTTGCCCCTATTGTTCCCTCAAAGTTTTCTACGCATGTGATTATTATACACTGCCCTCTGCTTAAAAAAACAACAACATTTTTGTCTTAGTTGTTTTCGCTCAGTGGATAGAGTGTCAGCCTGTGGACTGAAGGGTCCCAGGTTCAATTCCAGTCAAGGGCACATGCCCAGGTAGCAAGCTCAGGCCCCAGTACAGGAGTGTGTAGAAGGCAGCTGATCAATGATTCTCTCATCATTGATGTTTCCCTCTCTCCCCCCCTTCCTCTCTGAAATCAATAAAAATATATATTTTTTAAAAAGAATAACATTTGTAATGGCATCCAGTTTGACTTCTAGGAATAATTTTCAATTAACTAACTCTGTAAGATTAATAAATTTGTTAAAAAAATTTTAAACCTTAGTCCAATGATTCAATCTGATACTTATAGGCACATTAAATATGTTAATGTACACACACACAGAGACACATCAACAACTTCTTGAAGTCAAAAGTCAAACTCCTACAAATTAATGGCTTAAGAAACTTCCTAATTCCCTCAAATTGAATAAGAAAACATCTCATGTGTATAAGGCAACTCTGAAAATTTTGGCAAGCCTCAGACATGGCTTTTCTTTGTAGCTCTCCATAGATTTTTATAGAAAAAGGGAAAATGATAAAAACATGAAATCCTTTGATTTTTTTAAATGGGCCCAATTGCCCAAAGATAATAGCTGAATCATTGATAATGGGATTGTTATTCTGACCATCCAGGGTTCCATGAATAACCTTAATGGGATTATGAGATTATATTTCAGAAGAACAAATCTCTTTATTTAGTTACACAAGAAGCAGCTCACTTTAAAAATAAAAAAATAAGACCTTAAAAGTAAACAATTGGAATTAAAGTTAATAATAAATACATTATTTTATTTTAAAAATTAAGAATCCATAGCAATTATTCTGTCAAAAGATTCATATAGAAGAGTCATCTGAATACTTCTCCAAGTACCTGATATTGATTTTATTTATCCATTTAACAAATGTCTATTGAGCACTACCCATATACCAGGCATAGTTACAGGTGCTGCACTACACTAATGAACAAAACAGGCAAAGTTCCTTTTCTTGTGGAATTTAATTTTAATGGGAGAAGCAATAAACCATTAAGTCAATTAAAGTATAACATACAACAAGGTACTAAGAACCAAGAGGAAAAATAAAGTTGGGTAAAAGGCTACAGAGTGATGAATTTTGGAAGAGGAGTGTTAATATTTTACAGTGCATGGACAGGAAAGATCTCTCTGATGAGAAGAGATGTCAACAGGAACTTGGAAGAAGCGATGGAGTGAGGCATATGGAAATCAGGGGCAGAGCATGGAAGGTGGAGGGAAAGCAAAGGCAAAGCACCTGAGACAACAGTGTGCTCGATGTGTCCAAACCACAGCAGGAAGGCCAAAGCTCTCAACATGGAGTGTATGGAAAATTAGAAAACTTGCTTTTCAAGTCACCCCCCTAGGAAACATGGATTTACCTATTGATCTCTTTACAAAATGAAAGGATTAATTCAAAAGGTGAACACATTTCAGATCTTTGCTCTTACCCAGCCTTGTCCCCATCACTGTTGGGACCTGAAGACATCGGAAAGACTGGCCAGCCAGAGTGGTTCTCTGGCACTTAACTAGCAAGCAATGATAGCTGTGATTTAGCTACATTGCTGCAATTTAAATATTTCTACAATTTTAGACAATAATCCTGAATGATTATACATTTTGTGAAAACAAAAACACACCTTATACTTCCATTGTCTGTGGCAGAAAAATTGTTATCAAGAAAAAAATTGGAGTTTAATTTAATTTTTAAGTTTTAAGACAGGCACACTTATATTGATATTTGAGGGCATTTATAGTCTATTCACAAAAATCTTAGAGATATGCTCTAACTCTCCCTTGCCTGTTTCAGTCAATGGCCAACTCTTCCTATGTGGTAGAATATTGGGTAAAACATTATTTCATCGGACCATCTATGATTGGTCTGTCTTTCTAATTTATGAAAGACAATTGTTTTTATAAGTTAAGAAAGTTCATGAATTGCAAACTCACCAAAGTGCTAACATTTCTTGATTTACTCACCTCAGTGCTTGATAATTCAAGTACCAAAATCATTTGCAAAACATATGTGTATGTCTTTTCTTACTGAGGAAAGTAAAGATTCTGCAAAAAATGGAACTTTGCAGTATTCTCTGGTGAATATTTGTGTGTGTTTTTCCAATGGTTTTATTATTATCAGAATCTATGTGCATAGATTTTATTTATAAGTAAATACTTATTTTAATTGTCAAATTAGTGTACATTTAAAAAACTGTTTATTGTGCTCCAGGAAAAAATGCAAAACACTTTGCATCCTGGGGTCAATTTATCATAAGTGCCTTTTTGACCATGAGGTGACTACTTGTCTGCTCAATCTGACCACCTGCCTAAGAGAGAATGAAAGGCATCAGCAGAAAACAGATCAGATGGCAGAATTTGGGAAAAAGCCAGTTTGCAGAATGTGAGATTCTGCTGAATATATTATCAAAAGGTCCCATATTGAACTTTTTTTGAGCATGGAGAGGAGATGGCTATGACTATTAACTGCTACAACTTGGTGCAAGTTTAACCACTCTTCATTATTTCCGTGAGATCCTGTAAACCTCTTTCCTCGTTTAGTGAGCATCCTCACTTGAGTTTATTCAGAACTCCCACAGGAATTCAGACATAGAAATTCAGCATTTGAAAAGGAAGAGTTTCCTACAGGTATTAGGTTAAAATCAAAACTGCTTGAAATCCATTATGCCGGTCAACTCCACCCCCACCCCTCAGTTTCCCTCAGCACCAGTTTTTGTGTAGTCTCATCAAATAAGAACCTGGCTGAAAGTCATATTCCACACAGAGACATTTTCAGAGCCCTAGGGAACTAAACTGGACACAAGAGTTTTCATAAAAAGTTTTTTTCTTAAATGAAACTATTAAATTAGTTCTGGAAAAGGTAAAGAACTTAGTGTCCAATTTGTTTAAGTACAGTTGAAGGAAGGGGGAATTTTTTTGACATTCATTAGGAATCCAAACGTACCAAGGAGGGTTGTAAAATACATTTTATTGAGGCTCATTTAAGACTGGAAGCAGAGGAACATCTGTAACTCTCGGAAGGGGACCCTGGAAGAAGTTTTTATGAGTAAACTGGGATTGTTGCTTTTAATTATTTGCGTGTACAGATTACTCAGTAATGTGTGTAAAGAGCTACTTAGCTACCACCTCCAGGCCACATCACTGAAATACAAGAGGATAATTCTTCCGTCTCTTTTGCTTCTGCTCTATAATTTAAAATCTAATCTTGAGAGTAATTGCAGCAAGTGAAAGCATGATTTGTCTGCAGCAGTGACTGGCTCTGAAATTCCTTTGTGGATGTACTTTTCTGTGTGCCATTTTGCAAGACCTGGTAATAGCTAAGTTGTTTTGTTTCATATTGGATTTAAAAGGCATAATGTTGTGTTTTTCTCTTAAGAACTACTCATAGGTAATCACGTTTTGGAATTCTTCTGTAGGGATTTCCAAAGGTAAAGTATGGCAAGCCAGTCTTCTGTCTGCAAAATTTAATTCCTAAAGCATTTAAACTAAAGTCTCCTTAGGTGGTGTTGTGTTTTTTTTTTCCCCTGAAGAAGTCAACATTCTATGCTTGCAACATTAAAAAGTAGACTGCCTTCAGCCTCTAAGCTGCTACATTGCAGAGGGGTGAATGAGCAATGCACACTTATTAACATGTCCTCTATGTTTGGTTAGGAGATGTGTCTAAGGCAATAACTTATCGGCGTTCATTTGATATAGAACACATTTAATGAGTGAAAGGTCATCATATTTTTCATAATAACACATGTAAAGACAGTACAGATAATGACACGCACATCTTTTAACGGCATCGCAAATGCAGCCTATTTTATTTCCTAGAATGTGTCTTAATGAGAGAATCACTCTGGAATTTCTGCTAAATGGAAAAGCATTGGCATTTCCAAAAACGGTTATTAGCATAAAAAGATTCTCATTCAAAAATACAAGAATTTTTCATAACAGATGTAAAAAATAGTAAGTAGGAACTACACATCTTAAATCACAAGTCCACAGAAGGCATTGCTAAACTAGCATTAATATTGTGCAAACAAAGGTATTATCTTGATATAAGCTTTTTATTTTTTACTCCACTTAACTTGACTTCATGGAAATTCAGTAAACTGTGTCTTTCTGTCCATTCTGTTTAGGGCTATAGTCAGGAAAGATACATTTTTAGGAGAACAAGCTTGAAAGTGGTCATGTGGCATGGCAGCTCTGATTGCGGATGCCGACGTGCTCCTCGGAAAGACACTTCTGGACTCCCTGGGAAGAAAGCATATGACTGAATTTCAGTAGTTCAGTTTTTACATTAAAATATGGCCAGTGAGGGGTTCCAATCTGTCAGGAAAAAGGGGCCATGCGGCCAGAGTCATCATTTTACTTTGGGGGTCTTGTGTTTGCCAAGTGGGCAGCCAGCTGTCCAGGCTTTTAAAATGAGGAAACTAAAAAGTCTAAGAGGCAAATTGCACTGGAGCATTCAATATTAATTAAACTGACAAGGTTTTTACTAAAATTAAGAAGTAGAGAATTGCTGTTTTGAAATTTGAAGTTTTAATAAATATTCCCTTTAATTCCATGTAAACAGGTAGGAAATCGAATCTTGCACAGCTGTGAGCCTTGTTCATGGTCATGAAGGCTATGAAGTCTGAGAGGTCTAGATTTCCAAATTTCCCACTGCCGTTCAGTCGCTATATAAACTTCCCTCTGAACCCTCAGCTCTATTGTCTGTAAAATGGGAAGAAGAATAATAGTTAACTTGAAAAAAATGTGTAACTCTCTGTGTTAATGAATGTTAACTGCGCTTATTGTGGTAATCATTTCACAATATATACATATGTCAGTCAAATCATTGTTCTACACCTAGAAGTAATACAACGTTATATGTCAATCATATTTCCAAAATCCATGAAAGCAAATGTATTTTTAAAAAAGAAAGTGTATTTGGATATATATATTGATATATTTAAAGCATTTGGAAAATAAAAGACAATAAACTATTTCAATGCTTAAAAGAAGAGCAGTTAGAGGCTGCGATTTGAAAATAGATGGCTAAGCACGTATTAGTATACTACAGACCCAATGCACAAAATTCATGCAAGAGTAGGCCTTCCTTCCCCGCTGCCAGCACTGGCTTCCCTCTGGCACCTGGGACCCCGGCTTCCCTCACAGCCCCGGCTTTGTCCAATCTAATTAGCATATTACACTTTTATTATTATAGATACTAAAAAGGGTTGTAATTTCAGAAGATGTATAAAGTATCAATACAGAACATTGATAGGAAAAATTATTAAATCATGCCTTTTCATTTGAGTAAGGAGGTTAGAAATTAAGCCTTAGGAGTAATGGCTCCAAACCAAAGAGACTTTCTTGATAAGGTTAAATTTGTATTGCCTACTTTCTTGGGTGCTGTGGGGAAAGCTGCAGGGGAGAGTGCCAGCCAGTCACGTTTGCATATGATAAATAATCACTTGTGAGCTCAGTGTGTGATTCTCGTTAAAATCCAGGCATTGGAACAGCTCCCAAGATGCATTGCCACCGCCATCACTACCAATCTCTTTTGCATCTCATTGGCATTTGAGGACGTTAATTGACTCATTATTGCAATTCATATTCAGGAAAGGAAGTTGATTAAGGAAGGCAGATGCAGAATCTCCAGACACATTCATAGCTGTGTTGTTTGTCCCAGCAGTTTACTTGAGTTATTAGAATATTTAGGAAGCTGGGGCCAAAGGGACAGGGAATGTGTCCCACCAAGTGTCACCCTCACAAAAGTAGATTTTTAGTAAAAACAATATAATTTTTGAATACCTTTATTCTGCCTTAAGGCCTAAGTAGCAAAGTATTTTCTTGGCTCTTTTATAATAATTATAGTCACTCCATTAATTTTAATTTTTCTCCTGAAAAAGTGGTTTCTGAAACCTGTGTCATATTTTTTAAAAGTAAATAAAAAGTATCTCTAGTTTCTATTGAGTTAAAGGACATTTAAATATTACCTTCAGTAGTACAATTTATACAGTTTTGAAAGTTTTTCTACATTGCAATTCTCAATTTGGATTAACTATGACAAATTTATTGATCAAACATATTTCATTATTCATTTGAATGTTTGTTTCTTTTTTGTTACTTTACTTATCTTTAAACAATAAGACTAGCTCCCATTTTTATGTCTGATAGTCCATACAGATAGTTATACATATAAAAACAAATATGCTTATTAGATGAGAGATTCCTATTTTCATATTTGGAGTGACCAGTATTTTGAACTGAGTCTGAGAAGTATTCTCAATAATTGATTCTCAGTAATACGGCAAATACTTACATAAGTAAAACACTACAACTCTGAGGCCAGTTGAACATCTATTCTAATAAAAGAGTAATATGCAAATTAACCATAACCCTGAGACACCCAAGCCACGCCCACCAGCCAAGCCACACCCACCAGCCAATCAGCGCAGGTGTACTCAAATTAACCCAGCCAAGATGGCGGCTGGCAGCCACAGAGCTGGAGCAAACAGGAGGCTTCTGTTTCAATGGAGGAAACTGCCTGCCTGGGCTGGCTGGGCCTCTGCTCAAGGCAACAATGTTTCAGTTATAGAAGCCATAGAGCTGAAGCAAACAGGAGGCTTCCTTACCTGACTAGGCCTCCACTCAAAGCAACAAAGTTTCAATAGAAGATAAATAAACCCCAGAAACCTAATTCCAGCCAGCCTCACTGGAACGTTGGGTCAATGGGAGTTGTGGGCAGCCTGAAAACGGCCCTCAGCCCCTCACCCAGGTTGGCCACATCCCCATGGGGTGAGGGTCCCCACTGGGGGCTTGGCTAGCCTACAAATAGCCATCAGCCCTTCACCCAGCCTGGCCAGGCACCCCAGCAGGGACCTGCACCCTGAGGGGGCTGTGGCCAGCCTTAAAACAGCCCTCAGCCCTTCACCCAGGCTGGCCACACCCCTATGGGGTGAGGGTCCCCACTGGGGGGATTGGCAAACCTGCAAACAGCCATTAGCCCCTCACCCAGGCTAGCCAGGCACGCCAGCAGGTGGACATCCCCTGAGGGATCCCAGACTGCGAGAGGGTGTAGGCCGGGCTGAGGGACCCCTCGAATGCACAAATTTTTGTGCACTGGGCCTCTAGTAATAGTATAAATCCTTGGCTACTATTAATATGGAATTACTTTAATAATTAATTTTGAGAACATTACTTTTTTCCCTCACCTTAAATGTGAAAGCATTGTTCAGATTTACTACAAATAGTTTTATTACCCAAAGTAAACAAAAATTGATCTATAAGAAGTTCATCCAAAATAATTAATACTAAAAAAATCTTATTTGGCATTAAGCAGAATTATTACTTTTATTTAAAAACTAGAGGCCCAGTGTATGAATTTGTGTACAGGTGGGGTCCCTCTGGGGATCAGGCCAAAAACTGCAGTCAAACACTACCTGCAGCTCACTCCCACTCATCCTGGCCCACTGTTCCTGCTGTGGACTCACACCCAATCAGTCTCGGTTGGGAGAGGCTTGCACTGCCACAACAGAGCTCACCAGCCATGAGCCCTGATTCTGGCACCCTCCCAAGGAGAGTGGCCTGCAGGATCAGGCTGCTACTGGCTCTCTGACATCCCCTGAGAGGTCCCAGAATGTGAGAAGGCACAGGCCAGACTGAGGGACCCCACTGGTGCACGATCAGGGGCAGGGAGGGACATGGGAAGTTGGTCAGCCTGGGAGGGACCATGGGAGGGCTCCAGGGTGTGCCTGGCTCATCTCACTCAGTCCTGATCAGCTGGACCCCAGAAGCAAACTAACCTACTGGTCAAAGTATCTGCCCCTGGTGGTCAGTGCACAACATAGCAAGCAGTTGAGCAGCCTTAGCGTATCATTAGCATATTACATTTTGTGTTTTTTTTGTTTATTTGTTTATTTTTTTTATTGCTTAAAGTATTACAATAAATAATAGATAAGTATTACAACAAATGATAGATAGATCTCCATTTTTCCCCTTGTCCTTCCCCCCCCTCCTCCCTTACCCCCAGTTTCCCGTGTCCATTGATTATTCTCCTATGCATGCATGCAAGTCTTTCAGTTGATCTCTTAATTCCCCCTCAAGCATCCCCCGCCTTCCAGCTGTAGGATGATAGTCTGTTCAAGGCTGCTCTGTCTCTGTATTTGTTTATGTTTATCATTTTGTAATGGTCTTTATTATCCATAAATAAGTGAGGTCATGTGGTATTTTTCTTTTATTGACTGGCTTATTTCACTTAGCATAATGCTCTCCAGTTTCATCCATGCTGATGCAAATGGTAAGAATTCCTTCTTTTTTACTGCAGCATAGTATTCCATTGTGTAGATATACCACAGTTTTCTAATCCATTCATCTGCTGATGGACACTTAGGCTGTTTCCAAATCTTAGCTATGGTGAATTGTGCTGCTATGAACATAGGGATGCATATATCCTTTCTGATTGGTGTTTCTGGTTTCTTGGGATATATTCCCAGGAGTGGGATCACAGGGTCAAATGGGA